>MU839198.1:0-143224 GCA_030685235.1 Copromyces sp. CBS 386.78
CGTGAAAGAATGGTAATGCCCAGATTTCTGGCCGAAATTTTCGAAAGAATACATGTGACATCTGTGGCCGCGCGAGGGTTAGGGATATGTGTGAGAGAAAAAGTGGATCACGGTCCGAGTAGAGTTTTCTGACGGTGCGAGTAGAGTCGCTCAATCTTATATAGGGCACCTATTCTCCTAGGCGGAATTCGATTTTAAGATTGTAAGAGTGGTGGGGGGGGTAAGACCGTAGCGTTATAAAGTTTAAAAACGTTAAGGTGATTCTAATATTATTTAGGAAGCTTTTCTTTAATTTGGGCGTCGGTTTTAGGCAGTTTATCGGCCTTTTCGTAAAATTTGGTTATATTTTCTTTTATAATATTAGCAGCGAATTTAATAGCTTTATATTATTCGAAGTCTTTATTTACATTATTATTAAAGTAAATATATTTAGCGATCTTTATTACCTAAATAATTACTTTAGAACCCTTACTAGTGTAAACGTTAATTTATAAGTAATAATGTTTACTTAATAATTTTTTATACTTAACGCTATTACCGTCCTAAATTTCTTATTCCATTTTTAAGGTAAGGTTCGCTAATCCGGCGGGTATATCGTAGTCGTATTTAATTCTTATTTTTACCCTTCTATTAATAACGTTTTTATTATTTTTATACTCTTTAAACTTTGGGGCGCCCCCCTCTACCTTTTTGGTTTAGGCTTCCTCCGCCCTAGCCTCTTCTAAAATTTTATAGAGTTCCGTATATAAAATATAGAATATTCGTAAATAATACTTTTTATATAGTTAATTAAAATTAACGGCCGTTATATCCTTAATATTTATAGAGTTAATTAATTCGTTCGAGAAATACGTCTTATATATTATAACGCGGTAGTAGGGGTTGGATCTTTATTAGCTAGCTATAGTATAGTAAATAGTAGGCTTAGTCCGCTTAGGAGTCGTAGCGGTAATAGGGTTTACGATTGGGGTGGGATCCGTAATTAGAATATTAGAAGAATTATCTTTAATAATATCAGGAATAAGGTCTACAATTAAGGTATTAAATCGGTCGGCTTTAGCTATACTTTATACAGCTTTATAATAATATATATACATATACTTCCAAACTTTAGGCGCGTACTATAAGGATAATAAAAGATTTACGGGAAGGTAGCGGTCTATATAATAGTTAATAAAGGTAATAGCGCTATTTAACTATAATATTATAGGGTTGTAAAATTTGAATTACAATATACCTAAAATAATAGGATGGTCGTTAATTAGGTTATAGGCTAGTATAACAATTATTTTTATATAGTAACCGATCCGTAATTAAATTTCGTAATAATAAGTAATAAGGTCCTTTAATATATTATTTACTAAATATAAAGCCTTTAATTTAAAGAATTTTAATAGCAGAATAATATAGCGAGTAATAAAATTACAATCGATAAAAGCGAAAGTAGAATATCTACTATTAATTAAAACAATATACTTATTATATTAATTGCGCAGTCCGTAAATAATTTAAATAAAAAGGAAAATAGAATTATTATTATAGCTATTTAAATTTAAATTTTTGAATTAAATTACTTTTAAATTTACTAAATTAATTTCCTCCTCTTCTATTATTACTACAGACAACGGCTTCTTTAAGCGATTTAATAGAGAGGCGGCATATTTCCCGCGCTATATTCTATAAGTTAAATAAGAATTAGAGCGGGGGGTATAATAAGAGCGGCGGGCTTATTAGTAGCGATAATATTAACGCGAACGCCGTTATTACTATTATTATTATAGCCGGTCTAACCTATAGCGGGTCTACTACAGTTATTATTTTTACTTCTATTATAACGGTTATAGCGGTCGTATTCCTTCTACTCCTTAAAGATACTAATATTAATATTATTATAGTATTCGTAAATATAGTAATTAATTAGTATATAACGCTTATAAAGTCCGTTCTTTATATAGTAATTAATAATCGCTTTATTAATTATATAAAATAATTAAATATTAATAGCGTTTATAGCGTCGAAATCTATAGCAGTACTACTTTAATTAATAATATATTTAGGGGCGGCGATATTACTACTAATTCTTCTAATACTAATTTTATAATAAATATTAATTTTATTACGTTAATTACACTCTTTTAAATTAGTAGCGAACTTCCGATAGAAAGTAAATTAACTATTAAAATCGTTATAGGCTAGGGTATCTTATTAGTAAGCAATAATATTATAAATTTCGTTCGTAACCTTTATTTTTAAATAATAAGTTTTTATAGTATCGTCGAAATTGTATTTATTAACGATAGTAATAAATTTATCCTTGAAATCGAACTATTTTATACCCTTAGATATTTTTAAGGATTCGAAATCGCAATATACTTCAAAGGTAAAATTTATATAATTATACTTTATATTAAAATAAATAAAAAAGGTTTCCGCATTTTCCTATTTCTATGTAATTAGGTCTTCTTCTTTAATAATAGGTATAATATATAGCGATAGAATTTTAAAGGCGTTACCTCTAAAATACAAAAGGATTTATATAAATTTATAACGTTTATTTTAATTAAATTACTAGGTATTTTAGAATTAATATAATTAAATTTTATTACGCTAATTTTAAAAAGCTTTAACTCTTTTAACGGTAGAAATATCTTCGCTTATATAAGTAGCGGGATCTTTATTTATATAAGTCTTTAAGGTAATTATATTTTTATTATTAAAATTAGGGATAAGGATAGAAGTAAGCGGGGTGATTTTATTACGAACGGCTTTTTTAAAAGCCTTAATTTAAGTTTCAACAGTTTTCTTAAATTTAGTATTAATTTTATTAAAGAGAAAGTCTTTTCGCACTGCCATAAAAGTCTTACGGCACTGTCGCCCCACCCACTTATACCCTTCCCGCGCGCTAATGCACCCTAAAAATTTTGAGCCAATTAGATCGCTCGCATCCATTTGAGTCTCCACACTCAGCTTGGGAGCGGTATTCTTTCATAGATTTCACACTAGAAATCTGGGCACATTCTTTCATGAATGTCACGTGCCCAGCCCAGATGTGCGCCCAGATCTGCATTCAGATTAGCCACTTTACAACGCACTTTACAGGGCACTTAGCGGCACGGTCGCACATCGCACAGCTGTCACGGCTGTCAGCGATTGTCACAGCTGTTAATAATTGTTACGGCTATTAGCGATTGGCTGTCACGGCTGTCACGGCTGTTAGCGATACGTGTGTAGGGGTAGGATATGTAATGGGCTGTAATTTGGGGGCTTGGCGGGCGCGGTACGGTTTGCTGACGTCAAGAACAAGAGCGTGGAGACTTAGAATAGATGCGAGCGATTTAATTGGCTCAAAAATTTTGGGGTGCATTAGCGCGCGGGAGCGGTGGGGCGAGGGTGGGGCGACAGTGCCGTAAGACTTTTATGGCAGTGCGAAAAGACTTTCTCTTATTAAAAGTAGTAAAATTGTACTTTAATTAGAAAACTTCCTATTAGAAGGTAGTAATAATATTATTTTAGGTCGCGATCTATTAATAGGCAGCCTCTAAAGAATTTTAAATAGTATTAGCAAATATATTAATTTAAATTAAGTCCGCGTAAATTAATTATACGAGAGTAATAATGATATAAAGGAAAATAACGTGCTAAACAAATTCGGTAGTAGTATTAAAAGTCTCCTCTATAATTAGGTTATTTAAATTTTAAAAAGCGGTACTATTAAAAATTCGGTAATATTTTCAAAGAATTATTTATATTTAAAATTAACGATAGCGTTAATTGTAGAAATAGCAATATCGAAATTAGTAACGGGGGCCGATATTTATAATAATTAATTCGATTAATATATTTATTTACTACTTTATAACGTAAACGGAATTTGTTAACTACTTTATAACTAGTCGCGATGCGACGAAAAAGAAGTATAATTATAATATAATAAAAGAGAGGTGTAGTCGTTATACGACGAAATTGCGGGTTTGTCGGAGATATTTACGATGGCGGCGGTAATAAATTTATTTTGAAGTATATGCGTATAGCGTAATGAAAAGGTATAATTAATTATTACGGGGTAGGATACTATTGGGGGTAAGGTTAGATAAATATAGTTATACGAAGAAGGAAAGAAAGAGGAGAGAGGAGTACGGTTTAGATATAGGGTAGGCTATACTGTACCTTGGATCTAGACCGAGGCCTACTAGTGCGTATATATATGCGGTCCTATTAGCTAATAGCTAATGGATTCGACCATGTAGTGCCCAGTGCTATGTGCCATCACAGGTAATCCTGTAATAGTTATATTTAATAATTAATAGTCTAATTTGCGTATTTACGATAGAAGCGCTACAATAATCGATAATAAGTAATATCCTTACGAAATTAATAACGTTAATTATATCTTTATTAAAGGAATTTACTAATAAAATTATTATAGTCGTTTTTAAGATTTAAAACGATTGGCCCAGTTAGTACGAAGCTTTTAAATGATTAGCTAGAAGTAATTAAGACTTCGGTAATTAATTGTTTAAAGAAAGGCCTATAATTTAGAAGGTCTTACCTCCTAAGCCGGAAGATTTCTTCTTTATAAAGCCCGCGAAAAATGGTATATTAACGGCTAAAAAAGAATTTATTAAATTTAATAGAGGGATCCGAATTAAGAAGGTCGTAGTAATAATTATAACGACAATTATAATAATTATTACTATAATTTAAATTTAAATTTAGACCTAAGTTAACGAAAACGGTACTAAGACTATTACTACTACTGCCGCTTAATTCTAGTAAGAATTTAGGGAAGATTTTAACGACGAAGAAGACTTTAAAAAGGAGGATAAATATTGTACTGAATAAAATATTAAAGAGGATATAATAATTAACCCCGCTACGGACTTTATTATAAGAGGAAAGGCTATTTACAATTAGGCTAATAATACGTATAATACATATTATAAGTATTAGGAAGATTTTGACGATATTAATATAAAAGTCTATAGTTAGATAAATACTTATATTACTAGCTACTTCGCTAATACTACTTTCGAATAGGATAAATCTACTTATAAATAATTGAAACAAATTAAATACCAAATTAATTACTGCCCTATCGATTAAATTGTTATTGCCCGGTAAAAATATTAAGCCTTTATTAAGGAGACCGCTAAAAAACTATTTAAAGATTTCGAGAAGTAGGTTTTAAATTGGGAAGTTTTTATTACTTATAGTAAGAGATTAGGTGTTAGCGAAGTTATTTCTCCTATTTTATAGTTTACTAATTTTATTAATATAATCCGCGAATATAAATTTATTTAAATAAATAATATTTAGAAATTTAAATGTAATTTAGAAGATTCGTACTTAAATTATAAAAATATATCCGTTAATTTTAAAAGGATTGGTATATTAGAATGTACTGTACTACTAATTAGTAAAAAAGCTATAATTCGTAACGTTTAAAGTGCTAATTAGTTTAGTTCGAAAGAGTTTATATTTAAGAGGGAGGATGCTCCTAACTCTAATTGTAAAAAGAAATAGAAGGTATATATAAAGAAGAAATGCGGCGCGGATAAAAATATAAATAATTCTTTATAGCCGAGAAAGAGAGAGGGATCTGCGCTATTATATAAGGTATGCGAATAAGCTTACTTAATAATATACTACTAATATTTAATACCTAAAATAAGAAATAACTTTATTTAGAAGTTTAATAATTCTATTTAGAAGTTTATTAACGAGAATTTCGAAAAATTTCCCGAAATTCGTAAGGAGGTAAAGAAGGTTAAGAACTAAATATAGAACCGTTTTATTACCTCTACGTAAACTACTATTTTAAAGGCTTAAAAGCGACGAAAAATTAGTATTTATAATTTGATGTTTTTTATTAAATAAGGTATTTTTAATGCGAATAACGGAAGGGATATTTACTTATTTAAGAATTTAATAATTTTCGATTCTAAGGTTTCCCTTTATATTTTTAATAAGATTAATCGTTTTTCTTCGTTTCGAATAATATCCTTAGAGGACTACGTTTAGGCTAGAGATTTTTAAATACTTATTAAAAGTTTTAAGACTATTAACGTAGAAATATAAAGAGAAAAAGGAATTCTACGGTTATAATTGAGAGAAGTCGCCTTCTACCCTAACTTTATTATAAATTTTATATCTTTACGCCTACTTCGAAAGCAAGGTTTTTATTAAAATTATAAATTATTTAGTAATTACCTTCGTCGGTTAAATAATTCGATTTTTTATTTCCTTTAAAAGATCTATTATTAAACGGTTTTCGAATACTTTCCCCTTTCCTTTAACCGTACTATTTTCTTTATTCGATAAAACCGTTTTAATTCCTATACTAGCCGTTATACGTATAAAATACCCATTTAACTCTAATACAAACGGTTTAATTATTATAGTCCGCAAATTTTCAAATATTTATATAATATTAAAGGCGCTAGATTCAAAGGACCAACGACTTATTAATACGATATATATAGTATATCTAAAATTAAACGATAAATTATACGAAAATTACGCAATTAAAATTTTGGATTAAGAGAACGTTTCGCCATTAATTTTTTCGAATACGAATAAGGGAAAAGAGGTTTTAAATATATAATATTCGTTACTTATTAATAGATTAAATTTATTTAAGATATTTATATAGCGACCTATATAATAAAGGCTATTATTAAGAAACTATTTTTAATTATTAATATAATTAATTATTAATATAACGTTAAAGTTAAATATATTAAATATAATAACGAATTCAATAGCTAGTACATTAAGGATAAGCTAACTATTCGCCTTATTATTTTCGAACCCTTAGTATTCAATACTCAAATATAACATAGCGGTATTAAACGCTTAAGGGGTATAATTAAAGAAAAGGCGCGTACTATAGTAAATAACTCCTATCTCTTTTATAACTTCTAACTTTAAATCGTTTTAATAGTAATCTATTTTACTAATTAATCGCTTAAATATTTCTACAACTAGAAATCTTCCTACGAACGGTTTTATACTTTCGTAGCTTATTATAAAGGGGTGTAAATTAATTTCCGGAAGCTTAATTTTAGTTATTTACGTATTTATAATTATAAAGTTTACGCAATAATAGGAATTACTTAAAAAAAGGAGTAACGATAAAAGAAATTTTAATTAAAAATATAAATCGGTTACTTTATTGGTTACGCTACTTCGTCTATTTACTAAATTTAGAACCTATAAGTAAATTATATTATCTATACCCGTAATATATTATTTAACGAAAGTTTCATCTATTTAAGGAACTTTAACGAAATTAAAGAAGGGTTGAAGCTAATTAGCAATAAAATTTCTAATTTATTTAATAAAGTCGACTACCCGCTTTAACTATTTACGTAATACTTCGAACCCTTTAATATAATTTAAAATATAAAAAATAAATATTTTATTTAATTATTACCGTTATTCTTCGATAATAAATTATAAGTAAATAATAATAATATTATTAATCCTAAGCTAATTAAACCTAACGCTTAAAATAAAATATCCTTCGATTTTATATTTAAATATCCTACCCCTCTAAATATATTATTAGCTACTCTCTCTATAGGTTTTATTATCGATTTATTAGAACCTATTTCCTTCCCGACCTTCGAACTATAAGAAATTACTTTTAATACTAAGAAATTCGTTTAATTAATAGGCTAAAAATAGGGCAAAATTATTATAAAAGTAAAAATTAATTATTTAATTACTAAAGGTAACCGACTAAATTCTATTAAGCGTTAAAATCTACCCCCCGTCCTAAAGATTTACTATAATTTAGAATATTACGAATTGGGAAACCTCTTTAAATAAGTAGAAAAAATATATTTTAATAATTATAAGGAAATAAAATTATAAATAGAAGTCGATAAGGATATCCTTTATACTTAAGGTATTTAAATTTTTAATTATATATAAGTATATATATAGAAGTTCAATAATTACGGCCGTCTTTAAAAGGTAAAAGCTCGCTTTATAATTAAAAGTAATTAATAGTATTATTATAAGAAAGAAATATACGCTTCTACGTTAGCTAATCGTTCTTTGCGATCTATTATTACTTACGCTGCTAAATTCAACTTCGAGCTCATTTAATACAACGCTATAAATATCTTCGTTAATACTTATTTTAATAAAGAGATTTATATATATATACCCTCTAAATATCGAAAATATTATATAGTATTCAAATTATTCAAAGCCTTCTATAATTTACAATATATTTTTTTGCTCTAATAACGAGAATTTAATAGTACTTTTAAGAATATAGGTTTCTAATTATTATTTAAAGACCCGTATATCCTCAAACGCAATAGGATTCTAATCTTCTACTATATTAATAATATTATATTTACCTTCGATTAAAATCATATAATAAAATTAATTAAATAATAAAAAATCTAGAAGAGAAATATAAATTTATAGGGGGTAATAACCTTTAATAGTTTCTAAGCATTAAAAGTATTCAAAATCGAGAGGTAAGACTAATTTAATTATTTTAATAGGAATATATTTATAAAATTATTAAATTTATTAAGAATCCCTATATTTTCGCCTTTATTTTAATAAGTAACGAAGAATTTCTACCTTACGATAATATAACTACCTTCGATAAAATATAGGATTATTAAATCGTCGTTAGATTAATAATATATATTATAATAATTATTAAAGTAAATATTACCTTTATAACTAATTATTTAATTCGCTATAATTATAATCCTAATCCTTAATATTATAAAATTGCTAATAAAGTATTATATTACTTTTAATTCTATTTAAATTTCTTTCTTTATTTTAAATCGTTATTAAAGTTTAAAATAGCCTTAAATATTTTATACGCCGATAATATACTAAATCGGAAAAGTTTATATAATTTTATAATCAAGCTATTTAGTAGTTTCGTCTATTAGAATATTATTAAATAAAAAACAGTATTAATTTTAATTACTAAGGTAGAATTACTATCGATTTCTAATATTATAAAGGAAGCTATCACTATTATACGTTTGTATAAGGAAATTAAAATTCCCTTCGATTAAGAAGTACTTATAATCGGTTATAATAATATTTAAACGATTTATATTTTAACCGTTGAAATATTACGATTAATAATTAAATTAAAGTATATTAATATTTATTATTACTAATTATAGTAGGAGATTATAGTAGGAAAGATTACGGTCGAATATTTAGAAATAAAGAAAATGCTAGTAAACGGTTTAATAAAGGTATTAAGATAATTAGATTACGAAAAGTTCCGGGATTTAATAGGGATAGTAAACGCACCGGCTCGAAAAGAGATAAGGATTAGGAAGGAAATTCCTAACGACGTTTTAGAAGATACTTATAGTTTAATTAGGGAGATTAATATATTAAAAGAAAGAAAATTATAAATAGCTTTATTTTTACCCTATTTTGAAACGGTCTATAAGTGAGGGGGTATATTAGATTAGAGGGTAGATATTTGGGTTTCTAGCTATATTTAATTTGAGTTAGCCGCCCAGCCCCTTAAATTATTAGTTTTTAGGTCCCTTTAGGATACTCCAACACCCCCCAGACCTTCTGGGCGAGTCAGTTACACACACTCTTCAATTAATCAATTCTGCACAGTCACATCTAACAATAGTAGGTATGGGCACTGCGCGCTCGAGTTTGGGCTATTCGCTAGCGCGCTACAAATGGAACCCTACAGGTGCCGAAACTGGCCATTTGGGTGCGGGAAAGTGGCCAGATAAACGGGTCTTTGAGGTGCCAAAACCGGAGACACACAGCGATCGGAATAAACCAAAACAAAACCAGATTTTGACCGTTTTATTTTGTTTTGGGTAAAAACCGACCTTTTATTTTATTTCTCATACTGCTTTAGTTTATTTTATATATTTTACACCGGAATATACATTTTTCTGGCCTCCGAAATATACGTAAATACACACTTTTATTACTTGTATTAATACTATTATATAATAAAAACGACTGGAAAGATTCATATATTAAGGAAAGGTAATAACGAATACAATAACGAGTAAAATAATAGAAAAATCACAAATTCACCCCTTCCAAACGACCCTATAATTTTAAACTTAATAATTTATTAATTGAGTTATCGTTTAATTTGTGCCGCTATAATAATAAGATTAAACTTGCCGCGCTAAATACCTTCTCGCACTCGTTAAATATAAAAGGGATCGAAAAATAATCAAATACTATTATTATTATACGAAGGTATTTACTCTCGTTCTAAATCTACTAAGCTAGCGGATTAGCTATTAATTAGGGATTTTCCTTCAAGTACTATTATAATTCGTCGTTAAAGTATAACCGTAATACTAGGGTCGAATAATAGTCTAGCGGTATTAATCTATACGGATTATTATCTTATTATATATATACCAATAGTAAAGGGGTAGCGGTAATTGTACTAGGGTTATTAGTATTATTATATATCTTACGATACTAATATTCTTAGTAGTAGATAGACTTAATATTATTAGCGATTTTATTAGCCTCGTACTTTAAAACGTTCCTCTCTATCTATTTTCTTTTATAACTAAAATAAAAGATTATAGTAATCTAATACAACGTCGATTTACCTATAATTTCTTTATATTTTTCGAACTTAGTAATTACTTAATTAATATTCTACCGGATAAATAAATATCTAATATTAAATAAACGAGGGAAAGGGAAAGAGGAAGGTTCTATTTAGTAAGTACTAACTTAAATTTAATTACTAGCCGTACGCTATATACTAAATTAATTATTAATTATATATAGAATACTAAATAAACTACTAAGAATTTAATTACTAGCGAAAAGAGAGGAGACCGCTAGCAAATAACTATTATATCGTAGTAAGCTAAGTAAATCTATATCGAATCCCTCTAAATAACATAGTAGATTTCTAATGCGGCGGGGTTATAATTATAACTATAATTAACTCCCAAAAATAATTTCGTAGTAAGGAGGGTCGAATATATCCTCTTCCTCTACTTTATTATTATTAGAAATCTCGTCTACTACCTCTTTATCGTCGTCGGCCGCGATTTTAGCATTATAGAAGTCTCGCTATTATTCGAAATCCGCTAATATTTAATAGAACGTAGCGAATACTATAAGGAAATACGGCTTACGCTATTTAAAGATCTTTATCGTCTTCTTAAATAATTCGAAAATACGTACGATACAAATAAATATATCCTAATCTTCCTTCGTTAAAATATTTTCTACTAGGATACGTTTATTAATATTAGTCTAACGGCAATTCTAATAATAGTAGATATCGATAACCTCCCTTAAACCGAATATACACTAAATTATAAAATAAATAGAATTCTATTTAATATTATTATTAATAATTAGAATAATCGATTTAATATCGGGTTCGAAAAAGATATCGCTATACTTCTTCCTCTCTACTTCAATTAATTTATTCCTTACTAAATCAATAAACTTCTCCCTACGTTAGGGAAAGCGGCGAATAAACGTTACTACATTTCGAAGCTTCCTAATAAGACCCCGCTTCCTCTACTCCTTTAGTAGTACTTCTTCTTCTTATTAAATTTAGCGAATTTCCGCCTCTATTATTCAACCTATAATACGAATCTCGCCTTCTAAAAATACTTTAGTAGCGAAGTTAATAATATAGCTAAAGTAACGTAAATATAATTAATTCTTAAATTCGTCGAATTTATAATCGTTAGTTAGGAAGTTATTATTAGAATAGAGTTTTTCTACTAAATAATTTACATATATATTATTAGAATCGACGTTATTATACTAAATATAGCCGATTTAAAATTAGGTTTAAATTTAGCTATAATTAATTTCGGCTAGCCCCTATCGATCTAATATATTATATAACTCTACTGAAATATTAATACCGCTATACCCCCCCTTCATTTAATATAAACTAAGTAAATAATTGTACAAAACCCGAATTTCGTCGATATAATAAATATAAACGCCTAAAAAGGCGAAGCTATTATTAGAAGTCTAGAAATTAAAAGAAATATATTTCTTAAATAAGGTTATAAGCAATTTATTTTTAATAGATATAAATTGTAATAAATACTTATAGTCGACCCAAGCCTTTACCGTCCCGCCGTCTTTAAGTAATAATTTCGTTACTAATTCGGGGTTAAAAAGGGAGAGAAATTAGCGGAAGGTCGGGTTAGAGATAGCGGTAAAGGGGACGTTATAGTCTACAACCTACGCGAATAATAAATCTCTAAAAGTATTTGCGAGCGGTTTTATAATAAAAGTATAATTAAATTTATAAGTTATTATAATTTATTCGAATATAGTTTAAGAGGGTATAGTCTTCTAACGTTTAGCGGGCGGGGCTTCTACCTTCTCATCGATTTAATAGGTATTTTTAAGGTAATCGATAGCGCCGCTAGTCGAATTACTAGTATAGATAATATTACAACTATTATAATACTACGCTTAACTAATAGTTTTATAATTACTAATATTATTAACCTTCTATTTAGCAAGCTAAATACTATATTTACTAATTAATAATATGCGGGGTTTACGGCGTTCTAACTAGTATTCGATAATATATTCTTTCCCTTTATATTTAATTCGAGGAAGCTTACTAATTTGGAAGGGTAGTTAATAGGTTACGAATTAGTAAAAATATATTATAACCGCAGTAATCGCCAGCGGAAATTACGTACTTCTTTAACGGGTATACGAGCTATTTTTTTAATACAATTAAAGACCCCAATAGAATAGCTCTTAAAAACGCTAAAAATATTAAGAGGAGGGGGGGTAATAAGGGGGTCGATACTAGCGTTAGTATTGCTGGAGGCAGTAAGGGGAGGGGTAGAATCGGCTATACTACTACGGGCGAGCTATTATAAAAGTAGGGAGAAAGAAAGAAAGATAGCAAAATATCTCAATAGAGTAAAGAAGAGGGGAGTAACTTGTAAGATGGCTTGCAGATTTACAACACCATAGAGGGTGATCGCTAGCGAATCTTTATGCAAGTCGACTAGCAGGGAGGCCAGTGCGATAATCCTCCTACAATACTACGAAATTATCCTAGTAAGTATCCTAGTAAGCTACTGGGAGCTTCGTTTTTACAGTTCGTTTGAATGCCCTTAAACCCAGGTCCCTGTCATACGATGCGCCGGTTTGAACGGCTAAAATCTACCCCTTTCAATGTCTGGAACCTTGGGTCAAAATTTTTGGGTGTTTTAGCAAAACCGAGCCGACCCGTTTTACCCGCCTTTACCGCTCTTTTAGTTTATTTTGTTTTGCCAGATTTTATTTTGTTTTACTTTTTTTGTTTTATTCGGATCGCTGGAGACACAGGAGCGAAATCTGGCGTCAAATGGAAGCACAAACTTTTACCTAAAAATACCTTGGCTGCCAGCAGGAAATCGCTACCTTAGAACGAGCAAGCTGCTGGCCGTCCAAAATCGGCGACCGAGCAAGTACTTGCGGCCGCTTTCCACATGTCAGACGACAGCTAACCATACGCTGAGGTCGCGCCGCCAACGCATACAGAACACTTTCCGAAAGAGTTCGTCTTGAGGCAAACAACTGCGGTGCGGAAGCATGAACTCGGTGGCGGTGTCGGGTATGTTGTTGTGAGTGCCTGCGAGCCACCTTGGCTGATCTATTCGTCATCTAGGAATGTGATGTATCGATCACTATTCACCCGGTGTCGATACCACTGGCAAGTTTTCGGAACTTATATCCTTCGGTGTCAAGTCGTCGGCGATTAGGGCTAAGACTTTTTATTCAGCGAGTGTTCATTCAAGCTGTAGTGCGGTAGGGAAAACCTGATTTCGGTGGCAGTAAATGTAAGGTACTGTACAGTCTTACAGCTGCACTTTTGCGTTCGGCTTGATTTCTGTAAAAATGCAAGTCGCTGTATTACCCAAAATCGATGCAAGACAGGCATCTGACCAATCAGAGACCCAGATCTCTTACTGAAATGTTCGTATTTAACATTTTTAAAGGTCCTAGACCCCTTAGTTAAGGCGTACCCCCTATGAAGCTAGCACTCCGTATTCTACGACTTCTTACAGCCTAGTACCAACGAACACAAAGTAGTAAGGAGCCTCAGTAAGAAACTTTGACTTGCATTAAGTACTGTTGCATTACCGTACAGGGAGTGCAGCTGCGGGCCATGTACGGTAATGTGAGGTTTCCCTTACCGTACTACAGTCTGAGCGAACACTGACTCAGCTTAGGTAGTTATTGCCTTGTATGGCGAGACAGGCAGATCTCGCGGGAATCAACCTTAATTCGCCTTCATGACAAAGTTCTGAAAGCTCGATGAAAAGCGGTTCGCTAGATAGGTAGTCTCGAGTGGAAACATAGTATGCTGCCTGTAAGCGTTATCGAACGGCTCCAGTTTACGAAGCATTTGACGACAGAGGACAGCTTGTTAAGGCGTCAACCCAGTTCAAGCGGGGCCCCCAACCTTGACGGCCACGACGGCACGTGGCGGGCATCTTTTAGTAAAAGTCCTCGTCAACCAATTAGCCTTTGGGTGTGACAGCCTCCTACGGCGGCCTCAGTCGTCGGCAGCACCTCTGCAGGCATTTAACTTGTTAGCTTGGTACCGCCAGCTTACAATATTCAGGGGAGTTGGATGTGAGAAACGCGCTATCTTTTGTACGAAGGTAAAGTTTATCGCTACCGCAGCGGGAATATAGGGAGCGCAACATGCCCTGGTGCATATTTGTTGCATACTTATACAACAAGGCATGTTGGATTTCTAGGCCTTGTTGGCTGAGCGAAGCTCCTGATTGGTCAGATTTGGGTGCAAAATAGCAAAAGCTAAAGACCCCTATAAGACCTTCTAGAAGGCTCTTATGGAGGTTTTAGTTAGTGGTCTTTATAGTATTCCTTCTGGTGGTCTTAGACCACACTTCTCCTTCTAGTAGTCTTAGACCAGACTTCTAGCTTCAAAGTCCGGATGAGGGCATTCACACTTCCGTGCGCGAAACTTTTCGCGCAATAGAAAAAAAGCTGTCACCAGTTGGAATCGAACTGGCGATCACAAGGATGAGAGCAACGACAAGAACCATTGAGCCACTGGCCCAATTGATTGAAAGTGGGCTTCGTTCCTTCTTTTAATATAGGGCGATTTCTTCTGGGGAAGGAACTTTGGAACTCGGGAACTTTGAAAAATTTCGAAGGCACTCTCGAGGAAGCAGTGTACTCCACTTTCTAACTTTTAGCGACCGTCTACAGCGGGCATTTGGATTGGCCAATCAGGTACCTCCCTCGTTCAACAAGGCTTGTTAAATCAATAGGGTTTGTTAAATCTACAAGACTTCTATACCTTATTAAGGCTTAGAAGGCCTGTTCCTCGGCAGGTTTTCCTGCTATGGTACTTTGCCATTTCACCGCGCCAACCTTTTAAATGCCGGCAGAGGTGTATACAAGTCGTCCAAAGTTTTTGAAATTATTAAAGGAGATACTCATGCTGGGAGGACCGAACAACCTATCTGGATTCGCTCCGTCACCGCATACCTGCTCTGCCATTCTGGGGAACCTTGACAATGACTTCTAGCACCCAAGTTAGCACCACAGTGCCGCCGCCGTGGCACGCAGCTTATCCAGTACCGAAGACAGAGGCACCATCTATAACACGCGGCATGGTGTTGGAGATGCTCCGCAATGGTCGCAACGTGGCTGGCAAGGACTTCGTCCTTGTTGATCTTCGCAGAGCCGACTACGAGGTATGTGTTGTGATATAATTGTCCAAGAATATGCTTAAATACAATAACCTATTGACTAATTTGCGAATAGGGGGGGACAATTCGCGGGTCCATTAATTTGCCCGCTCAGAGCCTATGGTCCACCATTCCAACCCTCTATGAGATGTTCAAGGCAGCCGGTCTACGTAAGGTCATCTGGTACTGCGGTAGGTCGCAAGCTCTGAATATGAGAGTGGAAGGTGGGCTAACCATTCAAGCAGGTTCCTCACGTGGTCGGGGAAATCGTGCTGCCGGCTGGTTCGCCGACCACATATCTAAACAGGGAGACATCCATATGCAGAGCCTAGTGCTCCTTGATGGAATCAAGGGCTGGGCCATTGCTGGCGAGGAGTACGTGCAATGGATGGATGAATATGACCCGGCTGTCTGGCGCGAAAGCAAATCCTAGAAGTCACCGCGAATTTTGGGAAGTGGTCGGATCGGTTCGAATGTCTATACTACAGCTCATGGCCATGCTAAGCTCCCAAGCTTGACAAGATCTGTAATGCTATAGCTCGCTCAACCCCGTCGAAATTGCATTAGTAAATGAGTGGTGAACTTTCCAATAGTAATTCAGCAGCTACGCATCATGCTTTCAAGATGGACATGGCAAGATTAACACCGTGCCCCGCCCAGTAACATAGGTTTGAGGGCTGCGGTCCTCTCGTCCCCTGCCTCTATCCTCAGCTCGTACCCTTTCACTAGCCCTTGCGTTTCTTTCAGTGACGTACCAGCTCCCCACCGCCCGACATCACCCACCCACTCACCAATCACAACACCCCCACGTACAAAGCGACTGCGCCATAAGTGGCTCGGGGAGCGATCCACCGGAGGGGGGGGGGAGGAAATGGGGGTTGATAAATTCGGAGCACGTTTGGCATGGAGACTACCTACAGATCCTCAACCCAACAGCACAGAAATCCAGTTCCACGCTCCAGCTATTGCCTTCCAGTCTTGAAAAGTGTTGGAGTGGAATTTTTCCTTTTCTTCTTCGTTTTAATAGCGAACCATGCCGTGGAAGGTGACCGAGCCCACTTCGATCTAGTTTTCCCTTGGGACCTTGACTGACGGAAGGAAATAGCACAAGACAGCGGAGACGAGGCAGCGGGTACGCGAAAACCAGCGGCGGTCTCGGGCACGCCGGGAGGAGCTCATGCGTGACTTGCAGCGGCGCTTGGATGAGCAGGAGCGGCTCGGTGTTCAGGCCACGATCGAGATGCAGCAGGCTGCCCGTCAAGTGTCGCACGAGAATGAGAGACTACGTGCTTTGCTATTTCAGAAAGGGGTCTCTAATGCTGAAGTGGAGGAGTTTCTAGGCCGTGGAGATCCAGGTCCCATCGACGCTCAGCTGGTTCAGAACTGCCTCGTGACAAGGGCTAGTACAGCTTCGAGCACTCCTCGCGTGTCCTCTGTCACGGCGTTGCTGAACGTGGAGCAACCCAAGAAACCTGCACGCAACTGCAATCTGGAATCGTTATGCGAAAACCCGCCACGCAGAAAGGAAGAGAATTCTCGTCTTTTCGAACCGATCGGCACGCCGCATGAGGATGACACACCATCATTTCTGGGAGATTGGCCGCGTTCTAGCGAAACTTCACCGTCGCATCTACCCGATCCAGATGTCCGCTATGAATCAGGCATGGAGACATCCTGCGACGTAGCGGCTGCTATCCTCGCCAACATGCATGGTCACGCAGACACCAGTCGTGTACGGGTAATCCTCGGTTGTACCGGCCCGAGCGACTGTATCGTTAAGAATACAAGGGTCTTTGACCTCTTGGACGAAGCAGGATAATTCTGTTCTCTATTATCATTTGTCTTTTCTAGTATGTTATTATACATTAAACACAATTGCAGTGTCTTGCCCTAAAGATACAATCCTTTGATAATGACAACCATATCACTCCCTACAGCGCTCATTTTGTGCAGACTGGGAAAAATATTGATGTCCATCTTGTGCTTACTTACACCGAACTCAGTTCTTCCACGCCCACCGGTTGCCAGCCCACCGCACGGCGTAGACCAAACCGAGCAATACCGGCACCTCAATCAACGGCCCGACGGTTGCCGCCAGCGCCTGATCGCTGTTAGCTCCAAACGTCGCTACGGCGACGGCGATGGCGAGCTCGAAGTTGTTACTCGCAGCCGTGAAGCTCTGCGTCGCAGCGAGTGCGTAGCCCATGCCCATACGGTACGTCACGTATAACGTCAAGCTGAAGATAAGTACAAAATAGACGATCAGCGGCGCTGCCACGCGCACCACTGACACAATCTGATGGACTACAGCGTGGCCTTGGCTGGCAAAGAGCACCAAGATAGTGTACAGCAGACCGATTAAAGACCAAGGGCCCGCGAAGCGAAGGAAGACCTTCTCGAACCATACGGGACCAGCGAGCCAGCGGAGGATAAAACGGCTAAGGATGGCGGCGCCGAGGGGGATGCCGAGGAAGACTCCGACGCTTGTAGCGACGACCCCGTACGAGACGTTCTGCACGCCAGATTCGCCGCTAATAACGCGGATAAAGAAGATAGCCAGCGGAGCAAAGAGAACCATCTGGAGGATGGAGTTGATGGCAACTAAAATGGCGCAATACTCGCTGTCGCCACCGGCGAGGCCGGTCCAGATGAGCACCATGGCGATGCACCTGCCGAGGCCGACGAGGATGAGGCCGACACGAAGTTCTTCCTTGTCAGGTAGGAATGCCCATGATAATGCGAGCTGTCACGGGGCAAAGTTAGTCTGGGAATCATATTTAAACGCAAGGCGAGATTAACGGCAAGAAATGCTTACCATAATGAAGGGCGCAACGATCCAATTAACAAAGATGCTAAGCCCAATCTGCTTCCAGATGTCGCGGTGGGAGAAAATCTCGTGCAGAGACTCGTACCGCACCTTGCAGAGGATGGGATACATCATCACCAGGAGTCCAATGGCAATCGGGACGGATACGCCAACAAATGTCCCCTTCTGCAGTGCCGGGCCGACATCGTCGACGAAGTTACCTAGCAGAACGCCGACGATCATAGCCAGGAGAATCCACACGACCAGAAACCGATCGAGAACGCCGAGGGACTTGAATGCCGAGACCTTCTTTCGGCTATCGTCCCCGGTCTTCCTTGATGGCTGCTTCTCGACGTCTTGAGGTTGGGCTTCGTTCGCGGACATGGTAGGATTGAAACCCATCTCCGCCGTGTTACTCCCATCTATGTTCTCGGTTTTCGTGGTCATGATGGTCGTTTGTGGCTTAGGTGTCGCTTGATGTATTCGTATGAACGTGATTAAAACGATGAAGGTGTAGGAAAAACATGCGCTTCTTGGTGGTGTCGTAGTTCGAGGCTTTGGCTTCAGTTGATAAAGATATAGTTAGGGACCAGTGGTGTTAACCTATTATGTTGAAATGCCGTAGCAACTTGGCCAATCATGTGGAAGGTATGACACGCACCCGTAAACGGGTCTAGAGTCTAGACTAGGTGTCGGTGGGTCCCAGCCCTGGCATTGCACACCGTTCGTCTAGACCTCCAGACTTTCCTCCTCTCTCTTCCAGATAGCATTATTAATTACCATATCCATCGTTGTTGTTCGTGATCTCACACTAGGCGGTAACTTACTCCGGCACAAAGCCCCATTACCGCTACAACTCATTGGAATCGGATTCATCCCCCCCTTGTATTGACTAATTATATAGTTTGTTGAGGTCTGCATGCTCCGTTGAGCCGTCGGCGTGAGGTGAAAGTCTCTCCAGATGTAATTGGCCAGTATAGCGTGGGGGATAAGTCTGATTCGAACGAGTCGTAGCAGTGTAGTGTAGTAGCGTATCGATACACGTACGTGGTGGTCTGATAGGCAGCTACCTAGTGTACCTTTTACTAGCCCAGCCTAAGACTTTTTCCGGCAAGAGCGCAACCGCCAGGGCATGTCACACCCCGAGATCCCAGAGATGCCGATACTTCCTCACGAACTCGCTTCCCGAGATGTAATTGGGTTAAAAATACGCGCTATATAAAAGTCAAATGCATAGGGTTGGCGTTGCGACCGGGAGCTTGTCATGCCCGGAGGCTGATTGGACGGGAAAAAATGGTCCTGAACCCACGATTCATTGTGCAACTTCCATATACTACTTCCTGAAACTGCGCCTGTACAATCTTTAACTTTACGCCCCTAACGCTGGCTTAACCTCCTCATCTGGGGCCACCATCCGTCTATTCATGAGCCATCTCCGACTTCGACCATTCTATGCCTGCAACAGGTCCTCAAGACGCCTGTACTGTCACCTAGCCATGAACGGCTACGGGGACCTAAACAACGTCTACGCGGCTAGGGCTACCGTGCAACTCGCTGTCGATCCGGCTTATAGCCGTCGAACCTTTGCCATTGGAGC
Organism: Copromyces sp. CBS 386.78; assembly: GCA_030685235.1. Taxonomy (NCBI): domain Eukaryota; kingdom Fungi; phylum Ascomycota; class Sordariomycetes; order Sordariales; family Sordariaceae; genus Copromyces; species Copromyces sp. CBS 386.78. The sequence continues at coordinate 20,130 of MU839198.1, forward strand.
TCATGAGGACGATCCCGCTATCCGGGAGAGTTATCGACCCTTCCTACTTCCCGACGACTGCGTCGCCAACGACTGGATCGCCGACCTGGAGCTGAGCGCCGTGCTGAAGCTAGTGGAGTCGGAGATCCTGCTTAGGACACAAGACCGCTTGCGTATCCTCGTTTTGTACGGCAGTTTGAGAAGCCGGTAAGTCCAAATGCTCTGAACGGACACTATTTGAAGGGCAATCCCAGCTGCTTTGGCAGATATTTTCTTTTGTTGACATGGTCAGGTCGTACTCGCGGCTCTTGGCCTATGAGGCAGCACGTATCCTCTTCCGCTTGGGCTGCGATGTCCGAGTGTACGATCCGACTGGCCTCCCCCAAAAGGACGATTTGCAACATTCTCACTCCAAAGTACAAGAATTGCGCGAGCTGAGCAAGTGGAGCGACGGCCAAGTTTGGGTTAGTCCGGAGCAGCATGGTAACATAGTAAGTCTCCCAAACCCGTCAATATCAAGGACTGATCCTTCCCGGAGCCCATTTACCTGACTATTCCGTACCAGACAGGCATCTTCAAGCAGCAAATAGACTGGATCCCGCTATCAACGGGCTCTGTACGCCCTACCCAAGGCAGGACGCTGGCCGTCGCTCAGGTCAATGGCGGCTCGCAGTCATTTAACTCCGTCAACTCGCTGCGAATTCTCGGCCGGTGGATGCGCATGTTCGCCATCCCGAACCAGAGCTCTGTGCCGAAGGCGTATACTCAATTCACGACCGAGTCCGAGGGAAGTCGGATGATACCTAGCGGGAACCGCGACCGCCTGGTGGACTGCATGGAGGAACTGGTCAAGTACACGATCGTTATGCGTCAGCACTTTGACCTATTTGGGGATCGGTTTAGCGAGCGCGAGGAGCGAAGGCTGAAGGACGAGAAGATGCAGGAGGAGGAAAAGGCGGCAAAGCTGCAGCCGGTGACCAATGGAGTGTGATATAGGAGGAGACTATGTTAAGGTTCCGTGGAAAAGGCCAATGAAGGAGATAGATGATATCACTCTGCCAACGGCTCCATACAATAGGAAGCCGGGTGATTTGTGAGGAACAATAAGTAGACGAGGCTACCCTAGAGGGTAAGCAAAAAAGGAATTCGGCGTCAAAACAGCGATCCTTCCTCTCGCCGGGCGCGACGGATCACATAAGTCGCACAACGGCATCCAACCGTGACCTGACGGCACCGCATGCTCGGCATTTTCGCAGTGTCGTGAACTTTATTAAGGAAAAAGACGCGTGTTCACCTTGCCGAGTTGCGGGTTTCATCACCAACCAAGCGTCTTGGCAATTTAAAGTCTGGCCGTGTGGAATCCCGAACCGGCACCGCATTTCGAGTCTAACCGACAAGTGAAGATCCCGCGATATTGTAACCAAAAACAGCCTCAGCCTGAAAGGAAGAAAAGAGAAGAGCGACGAAAAAGATAGCCGTCGAGGACGAAAATGAAGTCTTGGCATGTCTTTGCCCCTAGGTAGGGAACCTCCCGGCTCCCGCTGTGATATCTGTCAGATTACAGGGTGCAGATCACACCCAGGTGTAGAGGGTCCCAGTCACCTGACTAAAGGTCTTGGCATTTCTGGGATACCCGAGCACCCTCCAGACCTTCTGGAGCGGATCTATTCTATAGCCAGTTTCTAGAGAGTTCAATCAACTAGTTTACACTAATAAATTTAATAATTAATAGTCTAATACGCGTATTACCTATCAATTACCTATTAATACGACGATTGGCATTAATTAACAATTAATAATCAAACGATACGATATCTCTTTCAAAAAGAGCGACTCTACTCGCACCGTTAGAAAACTCTACTCGGACCGTGATCCACTTTTTCTCTCACACATATCCCTAACCCTGGCGCGGCCACATCTGTCACATGTATTCTTTCGAAAATTTCACCCAGAAATCTGGACATTACCATTCTTTCATGCGTGACATCAGACCGCAGTGCCCAGACCAGATACGCACCCCCATATCGCACTTTACAGGGCATTTTACAGCGCACTTTACAGGGCAGTTAGCGGCACGGTCACACAACACGGTCGCACATCGTTCAATCGCACTCAATTGAGCGACTATCTCAATCGCACTCAATTGAGCGACTATCTCAATCGCACTCAATTGCTGTCAATTGCCAGCGACTGTTAACGACTGTCACGGCTGTCAGCGATTGTCACGGCTGTCAGCGATTGTTACGGCTGTCAGCGATTGTCACGGCTGTCGGCTGTCAGCGATTGTCACGGCTGTCAGCGATTGTCACGGCTGTCGGCTGTCAGCGATTGTCACGGCTGTCGGCTGTCAGTGACTGTCACGGCTGTCAGCGATACGTGTACTGTGCAGGGGTCACAACGTGTAATAGGTTGTAATCTAGGGGCTTGGCGGTCGCGGTACGAGCGAGACTGGTGCTGGTAGGGAGGGAACGGCAGGGTTAGGGATATGTATGAAAGAAAAAAGTAGATCACGGTCCGAGTAGAGTTTTCTAACGGTGCGAGTAGAGTCGCTCTTCAAAAATTAGTAACGAGACTAAGGAGAATATCGCCTATTTTAAAGACGGGGAGGATTGGATCCGTTGGGAACTAATGCTCTGGTTAAAGTGCAATACGGATACTTTTAAAAAATGGATCTAAGGTACTATCAAGAGACCTATCGAACCGAAGCAACCCCATCCGAACTAGTACCCTACTACTAAAAAAGCTAAGGAGCGGATCCGAGCCGCTAAGGATAAGTTCAACCTTTTTAATAGCGGAACTACTGTTTAGACTATTATAGACTAGGATAGAACTTTTCGAAAAATCCCTATTAAATATTGAAAACGAAATAAGATAATTTTCGATACTTTTACTACCGAAATAAATCTATTCAATAGAAAGCTCTTGAAACTAAAATTTACGCTCTACCCCGACTCTAAGAAAGATTAGAAGGAATTTGTAGTTGGCGATAAGGCTGTACGTATTTAGATAAGAACGTTAATTAATTATAGATTGTAAAATAGCGCTATAAAGGAGGAATAGGAGATTAACGAATAGTATTAATTATTAAAGAGTATAATTAACTATAAAATTGTTAATAAATAGATCCGGGCTAGGAAATAATATTATAAAGTGGTTACTATTTTAATTAAGGAATTTAAGAATTAGATTAATTAGTTTTAGAATTGGTTTACTATTATAAATAATAATTAAATTATAGGGGTTAGAGAGATTAAAATTATTAGCTCCTAATATATTGTCTTTATTAACGCAATTAAAATTGTATATTTTAGATAGTACGAAAGTGCTTGGAAGTTCGATAAATAAATAGCCGATAGTACGCTTACGTATATAAAAGTCTATAAAGACTTTAAAAAATATAATATTAATTTTATAAAACGTAGGGTTGCTACCGGGAAAGGAGGATATTACGGCGCCTTTAGTATTAGCGAAATTAGTATCGAATTTAATAGTTAGAGATTTGCTAGCGAAAGTTAGGATAAAGAAGCTAATAATAAAGACGCTTATTAAAATAGTAAGAAAAAGCCTATAAAGTTTGGATTTAGTAAAAGAAAGTTTTAATTGGATAAAACTGAAATTTAAGCCTATAAAAAGGCGGTAGATTTGCCCGTATATAAAGTATATAAAAGGGGACTATACTCCTTAAAGGAATATTAGTATATTAATTTAAATGTAAGGCTTAAGTATATTACGAAGTTATTCCCTTTAATTAAATACGTTATTAAATTTAATTTTGCGAAGGATCCCGAATTAACTAAGGAAATTAAAAGAATTATAATTAAAAATAGCAGTGAGGGGAAGGTTCTTAAAAAGTAGGAAATTACGTAATTATTTAATATAAGTTATAATATTACTTATAGATTAATTTTTTAAGTTAGCGGGGTATATTAAGTTAGGGAGGAGATTTACCCCCTTAAGAATTTAGTAATATTCGATTTTAGTAGTTCGCTTTATATATTTAATAAAATTATTCGTTTTCTTTATGTTTATTATATTAATTTAAATAAATATATATAGGTTAAAGATACCTAAGTAGCGATTAAAGGGTTTAGGGAGGTTAACGTTATTATTAGAAGAAAGAATAATTTTTTAAAACTATAGTTGAAAGAGGTCGCTTTTTACCCTAATTTTACTATTAACTTCGTTTCCTATATTTAATTGCGAAGGTAAGGTTTTTATTAGGATTATTATCCCCCTAATAATTATTTGAAGAAAATTAATAAATTTTTTTTTTATTATTTAAATACTATTTATAATTAAATAGTTATAGAAACTATCCCTCTTTCATTTATTAGAACTTCGTTTATAATGCGTTAATATAAGATTAATTCTTATATACGGCGCCCTTTTAAGTAGACGGTAGATATTTAGTATTTATAATTCGGTTATTTAAGATTATAAATATTCGATTATTTTTAGAATATTAACGGGGTATAGATTTGTAGTATACTATTAGTTAAATGCGATGCGTATATTATAATAAAGATTAAACGATAGGTTTATTACATATTTAGAGACCGCGGCTATAAATTAGGGGAGAGATTTGTAGCGGACTTCTTCGAATTTAACGAAGGAAGTAATAGGGTTAGATATTTCCTCCTTATTATATACTGTTAATTTAGTTATATTTAGGATTATTACCTTTTAAATCGTTAAGTAATCATTATCGCTATTACGCTAATATCCTATATTAATATATTAAAATAACGGTATAATATTAAGGTTAAAATTTTCGAATTTAATAACGAATTTATAAATAATGAGATTTAATAAAGGTTATTATAACGAGGAATGATAGTTGAACCTTCTACTCCTAATATATAAATATAGAATGGTAGGGTAGAGCGTTTAGGGGGTGTGGTTAAAGAAAGATATAATATTATATTAATAAGTTTAAAATTTCTGATTGATCTATAGCTAGAGATTACTATTGTAGCTATTTACTTTATTAATAGATCCCTTCAGTACTTTTATAATTGGAAATTTCCTTTTGAACGATTTTATACCTATATTATATAGTAATATAGTTATTAAAAAGTACGTAAACTAGATTTAAGTCACTTGAAAGTCTATAATTATAAGGTATTTACAATAATAAATACTGCCTAAAAGAAAGAGAAGCGGCGTTAGAAGTATTTACTTAAGGTATAAATAGGTTTCTTTATTAGTTATTTAACGATTTTAATCTACTATATATAGAATCCGTATATAAATAAGATAGTGTAGACTAGGGATATGATTTTTAACCAAGAGATTACGTATAACCTAGACTTTAAAAAGTTGAGAGAGGACTTCTAAATAAGTAGTAAAGAATTAGCAGATTTATTTAATAAAGTAAATAAGTTATATAATTAACCTTTAAGGGTATTTAATTTATTAAAGAAAGAAGGCTATAGCCTATAAAATAATATTAATAATATAGATATTAAGCCGTTACTATTAAGCCTCTTGGATAAAGACTACGAATAAAATTAAAATACCTCCTAAAACGAGAGCGAAAGTAGTTAAATTTAAATAAGAATTAATCCGCACCCTACTATAGAAAAGATATCCCTTAAATATATTATAGGGTCTTATTTATTATTTCTATTAACCCCGCTAACCGTATTCTATATTAGTTATTTAATAGACCGAGTAATAGATTAGCGCATTTATTAGTAAGAACTTTAAGAAGCCGCCTTTTACGTTAGTAAATTAATATAGCTAATAGTAAAAATAATAGGGAAGATTATTATTAAGGCGGAAGTAGAATAGTTAATTATTAAACTTAATCGTTTTAAAAATATTTATAAATAAAATCTACCCCTAAAACCTAAATATTATAGAGATTTTAATAATTATTAATTCGGTAAAATATTTAAATAAGTAGAAGAAACCTATTTATAAAATTATAAAGATATAAAAACGTAGATCGAGGTTAGCGGAAACCTACTTCGGATACGAAGTAAATAGATCTTCGATTATATATAGGTATATATATATAAATTTAATAAAAACAATACCCTTAATAAATATAAAGTACGGTTAATTGTAAAAGGAAATTACTAGAATAAGAATAGAGTAGATATATATATATCTACCCTAGCCGGGAAATTATTTAGATTTATTATCGCTCTCGCTATAAAATTCGACTTCGAATTAATTTAATATAATACGGTTAATACCTTTATTAATATAACCCTTAATAAGGAGATTTATATATATATATTACTTAAGTATTAGACCCTTAATAAGGTCTTTAAACTACTTAAAGCGCTATATAGGCTTAGACGAGTACTTCTACTATAGTAACGAGAGTTTAGTAGAACGTTTAAAGAAATAAGATTCGAAGCGATCTTTGAAAATCCGTATATTATAAAGAAGAATAGTATATTTATATTATATTATATTAATAATATCGTTTTTACGTTTAATAAGAGTAAAATAGAGGAAGTTAATAGATACGTAGTAGATCTATAATTAAGATATTACTTTATTAGAGGAAATAAATTCTAATAGTTTTTAAGTATTAAAATTATCCGAAATCGAGATTAAGGAAAGATTTAGCTATTATAGGAAGCTTATATCGAAAAGATCTCTAAACTATTAAATTTTAGTTTTTAACCTACCTTAGTACCTATAGGGCATATAGAACTAACCCTTTATAAGGGTACTACTAGTTACGTAGAGATCTATACTTATTAAATTAATATAGGCTCTTTATTGTACGTAGTAATTAATATTAGATTAGATATCGCATTTCTAGTAAGTAGATTAGTATAATATAATTATAACCCTAATCCTGCCTATTTGGTTATAAGCGAGAAGGTATTATAGTATTTTCGAATAATTAAAATATAGGTATTATATTTTGGCGGGAGTAATTAATTAGAAATAACTTTAGATATTTTATTTATAAATAATATTATCGATCGAAAGAATTTATAAGGTTTTATAATTAAATTATATAGCGGTTTAATTTATTAGGGTATAATTAAATAGATTGCGATCGCGACTTCAATAATAGAGGTAGAATTATATATAGTCGAAAAAGTAGTTAAAGAAACCCTATTTATAATACGGTTAATATCTGTTCTAGGGGTAAAATTATTAAAAGATCCTATCCCTACTTTATAATATAATAATAAGTAGATTATTAAGGCTCTTATAGAGGAGACCTCGACCTTTAATACTAAAATAAAATATATAAATATTTATAAATATTAGTTGAGGGAGGAGATTTTTATTAAGAAGATTTTTAAAATTAAATATTTAGATATAAAATTGATACTAGTAGATAGATTAATAAAAGTATTGGATATTTTGAAGTATAGAAGTTTCAAAGATTTGTTAGGTATAGCCGAGGTATTAGTACGGAAGAAGGATAATCCGGGACTAAAGGATGTTGATTTGGAAGATTTGGATAAAAAATTAGGATTGATAGAATAAGATATTTGTAAATAGCTTTACTTTTGACTTTAAAAAGGCGAAAGAGGTCTGTAAGTGAGGGGGTGTATTAAATTATAGGGTGTAGATCACACTTAGGTGTAGAGGGTCCTAGTTACCTGACTAAAGGTCTTGGCATTTCTAGGATACCCGAGTACCCCCCAGACCTTCTGGAGCGGATCTGTTCCACAGCCAGTTTCTAGAGAGTTCAATCAACCAGTTCACACCAGTAAATCTGACAATATCAGTGCAAAATGGAAGCTGCAGCAGCGGGCGCCCGGCAACCGTCACTTGTGCCGTCCAGCCATGTTCAGCGACGCCCAGAGCATGCAGCCCGCTCCGCCAAGCACGCCAAGGCCAAACAACGCACCCACAGACGAGTCTTGGTCGGGCTTGGATGGCGATCGCGAGCGGGTTCCGGGCGCTTTTGCGGGCAATTCAATTCCCCCCTTTCCTTTTTTTCTTTTTCCTCTTCGCCATTCAAACCCATCTATCCCCTTCCTTCAAATTGTTTTGTTTTTCCTTGTGAAATGTTGACGGTACTGCCATTGGAAGGAGAAGAACAACCCAGTTCGCCATCGCACGGCCTGACCCGGTGACAAGACAGGAAAAGGGACACAGTCAGCACAGCACAGAGCACAGACAGAGAGCAAAAAAAGGAGAATGCGCCTATCATCTCTTCAACGCATGGCCACCGGCTTATCAGCAACACCAGCACCAGCACCAGCACAACTAGCAACACAACCAGCGCGGAGTGTCACCATCGCCGCCGTCGTCGGAAGAGGCCCTTCTCTGGCAACAGTAGCCGCGAAACTTGTATTGCTATGTGCGGTCGGCATGGGACTCGTTGGCGGTCCCCTCGGTGTCAATGGCCAGACCTTGACCACGGCGACAACCACAGCATCGGCCGCAGTCGCAACCGCAGCTCCGTTGGATATCGCCACTCCGATTAGTACCACTACCGCCGATCACCACAGCCATGGGTTCTCCTCCGACTCCGCTCCCGCCTCTATATCCGGGTCCGATGTCATGACATCCGTGGCCAAGCCGGCTGCCGAGCCCACAACCGTCTCTGTCTGGATTCCAGGGTATGGGATGAATGATTGGGAAAACAGGAGGGGAAGCATCATCAGCAGTGTAGGTTCTCTTTGGCCCTCTCCCGGATCTATGGTTCACGTTTCCGCTCGCGGCTCCGGTCCATCATGCTCCGATGCCCACAACGTCTTCTATGGTAGATCGTCAGCTCTAATGCATGCCATTGCCGCAATACAGGACGCATCCATGACCGCCTACACCATCTTTTGCGCCGAAGGACAGCCAGATTGCGCCATGTCCGCCGATGCACCCTTTGTGTTTACAGAAGGCCCCAAGTCCTTGAAGTACACAGGAATAGCGGAGCCAACCTTGTATGTCAACTTCTTTGTCCACGTTCCCTTCACTTCGCGTCTCTTCTTCTGCCCGCTTCTTACCTGCCATGCCCTACCTACCAAACAATGGCTGACACTGCCTCCCTCTCCGACAGCAAACAAGAGATGCACTGCAACTTCAATGACACCACCACTGCCGTCTGCGCCGGCACCTCTTCAGTTGGTCCGCACTACGTTGTGGGCACTATCACAGGCCCTGCGACGACGACATGGACAAGTACTTATAGCAGCCCCAACATTACTTGGGTCGCCTTAACGCTTGCGACCCCCGGCCCCCTGGTTGGCACCACGGACATTGATGGCACGGCGGTGGCGTCGGTGACCGGCGGAGATCCTTATAGTGTTTTGGGAAGCGAGGGACTGTTCGCCCCCACGGGTGCCCCCAAGAAGGGCGCTGCTGGGGGTTTGACGGAGAGGATGGGTCTTTTGGGGGTTGCTGCTGTTGCGGGTGTAGTTGGAGGGGTATTGATGCTTTGAAGTGTCTGAAGAATTATAAGCATTGAGGGTCAGGTTTTCTTTTTGTCTTTGCATTTATTGGCATTTGCGCTGGCGTTGGGACGGGGATTAGTTGGAGGATATACCGCTTCGTTCAAGTTTCAGGATCTCCTATTGGGACATGCATTTCAGGGTTGACATGGCACGGAACATCGGGGGAAGGAGGGGAAAGCTGAAGCGCATCTGTTTGCCGAGCGTAGGAGGTTATCAAATCAAAAAGGGGAAGCAACAAAGAACGGATTAGATATCGAATAAAAGGACATTTGTCGGTTGTTTCAACGGATGAAGTTGAGGATGTGCTTGATGGCCTCGTGACAGCGAATTTGGGTTACGTCCCAGACACCCAAGTGTTGATTAAAGATCCGGCTACTTTTGTACTCATTCTTGTCTTATCATCAAAGAAGGCTTAACTGTTACTCGGGAAGAGATGAGCTCAGGTTTGGTACTCGGATCTTAGCGTACTTTGTTCCCGTGTGTACAACGCGGTGCCTGGCTGTATCTAGGTCTGACAATACGCAAAATCTTCCCGTCGGGATCACAGAAACGGGTGTGCGAGGGATCAACGAGTGAACTGGCCGAGCACGGGTTGATATCATATCTTGATATGATTTGATCTTCAACTCTGCGACATGTTGACAAGCTGTTCATGTGAGCAAACAGGTTAACCGGTTCAGCTGCACCCGACAAGAACCTCGAGGACAACAGAGACAGTTCGTGATTATGATTAGCAAGTACTTGTTCGTTTGACCCCGCGAAACGTCTCTATCCTTTTTCCGACGGAAAAGAAGTGAGCACAAGAGATGTCTCAAGCCAGCGAATCACCAAAAGTCAAAGTGACGCCAACCAACCAACGTTATCGACCGAAACACAGGAATGGTTAGGTGCCCTGGTTCATTAACCGCAATCGCAATCGCAATCGCAACCGCAACCGCAACCGCAACCGCAACCGCAGCCACTCGTAACCAAACCTACCAAAATAGTTGCAAAGTCTCACTTGTAGGGGTAAACAGTCGCGCGGCTGTTGGCAAGTGGTAAGGAACCGCTGAGCAGTTTGCCAAAAGCCCAAACTTTACCAGCGAACAGAGATGGGACGTCGCATTCTCGAGCATCCTCGGCCTATCAATGTCCATTTACACGCTCGTGGTTTCTGGTGTTTCATGTTTCAGGGGGGCGAACGATTCCGCGAATCATGAACCCCTGTCATTCTTTGAATTCTTTCTTTGCAGGAGGGACCCAGATTCGCTGACGCTCCAGAAAGAGAAGGAGCGGGGACCCGAGGAAGCGTGAAGCGTCATCCCTGTCTGAGGTGTGGCTGCCACACGCACTGATGCACTGATGCACTGCTGCACAACTTTTATTGTTCCTGCTGCTGCAGTGCCAATCGCCCCTGGCAAAAACTTCAACCGCAACCTAATTCTTTTTCCTTGGTGGGGTACACGTTCCTTTCAGTTCTCTTGATCATCTTTGTTTGCTCTCACAAAGACGGAGAGGGAAGGGACACAATGAATGGCGACCACCAAGAGCTGCGAAACCTCACACATTGCCAAGTACGAGCAAGCGAGCGAAGTACACATAGATGCTGATTAGCACGGACAAATCGACTGGCTGTTGCTTCATCATCGATAGCCGTCCGCTGATGGAACTGGAACGGGCAATTCCCGCCGTCAAAGTCAGCACTGGCATACGGCAATCTCAACCACAACACCTCGCCCCACCCCTTCTTCCCTTTCCACGCCTCCATCGAACAGCCGCCCATCCATCCATCCATCCATCCATCCAAACACAGATCTTTTTGCCGATCCCCGTCAGCATGCGGTGCAGCGCGAAACCTAGGGTTTCTGCAAGTTTGGGGAAACGAAACAAAGCTATACCCAAAATAAGAATGGCTCGGGGCACTCGGAGCGAATCCGCTTACAATGGTACCTGAACGCCTTCGACGCCATGCAACCCATCCCTTTCCGCCCGTCATCAAGCTAAGGTAGCGTAAAGCAAGCATATCCACAATGATCTGGAACTCCTCGATTGGCCATCTTCGTTCCCATCAAGACATGTGTTTGTCGATTACCAGGACCCAGTGGTCCCAGAGCACACAAGCAGACACACCACCACGAGAGAAGCGAAAGAGGACGGGTGTCCCCTCCTTTTTCCATCTGATACTTCCACTTTCACACCATTGCAAGCCCAGTCGCTGCAACTGTTCATCCTTCCTCCGGCCATGCAATCCCCGTCGACCATTGAGGTCGCCATGTTCCCCATCCCCTCTTTCTTGCATGCCGGGTGGGGTCCGGATCACCAAGGCACCCTTGGAACATCCTTGAGGCTGGACTGTGGTCGCCTGCATGGGCTGGAGCTCAGCCTGCCCCTTTCATCCCATCCCCCGGGTTCTGTGGTGGGACTCGTCCACTACCAAGGAGCTCCTATTGTGGTGGTGTCTGGTTAATAAAGACGACGGTGGCCCAGCCCAACATTGTCCCGTGTCCTCCTATTCAACTTTCTGTTAGTGCCATTGTCTTTGGTTTATTTCATCTTCCTCTTGTCTCTTCGTTATCGGGGTTGCTTGCAATAAGGCTTGAAGCCAACGATAGTGTTGACCACTTCACCCGATCCTTCATCTTCTGTCCTTGTCTTCTTTAACTTGAGGCCTTGACTGTGCTTCGTTTGCTTTCCTTTTTCAAAAAAATCGACAGTCCACTAGGCGCCACTGAGCAACGAGTCATTACCTGCAGCTCACATTTGCCTCCCTTATCTTACGACCTGATCACACTCAACACTCGCTGGACGATAAAGTGCTGGATTGGAACTACAAGACATAAGGGCAAGAATAACAAAAAACCGAAACGTTCAACAAGAACTTAACAACAACATACACCAAACCGTCACAATGAGGTTCGTCAAGTCGGTACGGCCCGCGGCAGCGGCCATCTCTTTGATATCTGCCGGCATCCCCAAATCACTGGATATCAGCAGTACTAGTAAGTCGGCATACGTAGTCAGGTAACACATCGTCACCGGACACTAACACAACCCCAGCTTCAGTTCAAAGTGTCGCCAAGACCATTGCCCAGAATACCATGTCCTTCTACAAGGGCACGGACGACCAGTTTGTTGATCTCGATGCCCCCTACTACTGGTGGCAATGTGGTGCCATGATGGGTAGCATGCTCGACTACTCCCACTACACTGGCGATCATACCTACGACAAGAAGATTGCAACTGCCATTCTCGCTCAAGCTGGCCCCAACTTCGACTATATGTCTCCGGCCCATGCTGGCCAAGAAGGAAACGATGACCAGGCCTTCTGGGGTTTCGCCGTTCTTGCGGCTGCCGAGCGTAACTTCCCTCAGCCCCGATCTGAGATCCCGGGATACCTTGAACTTGGCGAAAACATCTGGCAATCACTTGCCTCGCGATGGGATACAACTACCTGCAACGGTGGCCTTCGCTGGCAGATCTTTGCCACGAACCCCAACGGTCTTGATTACAAGAACGCGGTCAGCAACGGCGGATTTTTCCAGATCTCGGCACGTCTGGCTCGCATTACTGGCAACCAGACCTACGTCGAGTGGGCAAATAAGGTGTGGGACTGGACCCAGGGAACTGGTATGATTAACGAGCACTACCAGGTCCTCGACGGTGCCAGCTCCCGCAAGAACTGCTCCGACGTCAACGCCGCCACCACGGTCTCCTTCTCCTACAGCCAGGGCATTTACACCTACGGCGCCGCCATCATGGCCAACATCAGCACCGGCGCCGACCAGGAAAAATGGACCGACCGTACCAAGAAACTCCTCGATAGCTCGCAAAACTACTTCACCCCCTTCGGCGACGTCAACAACTCCACCGACGTCATGTACGAGCACGCCTGCGAGCACATCGACATCTGCAATACGGACATGAAGTCCTTCAAGGGGTACTTCTCCCGGTTTGTCTACGCCTCCAAGATCATGGTCCCTTCCATTAAGCCTACGGTCGATCGGTTGCTGCACACCTCCGCCAAGGCTGCTGCCCAGGGGTGCCAGGGGGGGCAAACCGGAACGATGTGCGGGAGGAAGTGGTATGTTGATGGGTTCTATGGAGACGCCGGGTTGGGAGAGCAGATGAGCGCGTTGGAGACGATTCAGGGCATCTTGGTCGACCAGGCGAAGCCGCCTCTCAGGGGCAATGATATCAAGACTGTGAGAACTTTCTCGTCGTCGTAGCAGACGTCGGGTGACGAGACTCCGACTGGCAGTGAAAGTCCAGACACCAGTTCTGAGCCGGAAAACGTGGCGTCGGGGGTGAATGAGGTCAATTGGCAATGGTTATTATCGATATTTGGGCTGGTTTGTATTTTGGGTCTGTGAGCCGCATCTTGCCCGGAGGTGGCGATGCCGGTCAAATTTTCCGACTCTTTTTTCTTACACACATCATTATAGCCATCGCGTCGAGAATCTTCAATTTGGTTCTTCTTCCTTTTTTTTTTCTTTTGTTGTTCGATTCTTCTGTATAAGATTTTTGGGATAGGCTTGGCAATACCGCCGGAAGGAAACAAAATCGATGATTACTTACGAACCGAAACACATTTCCGACGGCAATGACTTTGTTGCACTCCTCCCTAGTAATGGTATATCATGAGCAGAACTCGCTTTAGTCATTTCGCCGCTTCGGTTCTCCTTGAATAGCACCTTTTCGTGCCGTTATCAAAGAGTGACTTGCGCGGGTGCTGTGTTTGCCCCCAGACCCGTTTTCCCAGCTCCCCGGTTATGCTTCGAAGTTTTGTTTCTGTTGGTTGCCATCAAAGCGATGCCTGCAGAACATGCAAAGTATCGCCAGGGATTCCCTACTCTCACAAAGACCCGAATAGTCATTCTAGCACATGATGCTGTCCTCGAAAACGGCGTTTATTCGAATTCGCAACCATGCCTCGACAATGACAAGGGAGTGTCGGTTGCTATACATAGACTCGTGGACACCCACGGCATAGACTGCTTCACGATACAATCGGGTCGCTTGTCCAAGGTCAAAACTCCCGCCAGCTTTTCATCCAACACTCGCTATCCAGCCTCTACGTGCTGCGTTTGGCCCTATAGCAGCGAGGTTAGGTTCTGATGATGGAAAGGAGTAACGCACGTATATATTAGATATGAACTAGGGAAAAAGAATCAAGGTCTGGATCGAACAGACGAACAGAAGTGTTGTGGTTCTGTGAGCAATCCGATCAATGCCAACGGGAAAAGCTGCGAGTGTCGGCATCCCATCCCGACAAACTAAGGGACCCTAGGGCAATTAAACGGTAACGACGAACTGTCTAGGATGTTTTCCTTCACGGTAGCTCTTTCCACTTTGCTTCACTCTTGCGATCTTTCTGCCAAGTCGGATATCGACCGCCTTGAGTCAACTTCGCGCCCATCCCACTGGTGAATGGACCTGTGATTCAGCCATCGCTTTTGGAACCTTCACTTCCCCCATGTTTTCCATCTGACCTTCAACACATCGCGTACCTGGAATCTTCCATTCTTGGAAGTCCGTGCATTTCATGACACCCATTCACTGCCCTGGGCTTCCCATTCACCAGCACCTTCTTTCAGTATTTTAGGCTCCCTTCGTTCTCGTTTCGTTTCCCCTCTCAACCCTTCCAACCTCCAAATCTCGAACACAAAGCTTGAAGCTCAACCTGCCAAAGTCCCAATCTCGCGCTCTGGGACAAACCCGCACGGTTGAAGATACCCTCTACCGCCTCAGCACATCTCAGCGAAAGAACCGTGATCCCTCAAGCAAGCCATATGCGCCCGGCTCTTGCTCGCCTCGGTCTCATTCTGCACGAAAACGGCAAGTCTCCCGGCACGGCCGCCTTTTGATTAACGCTACACCTTCCTTGACTCCCATCCACACTGCCTGGCCGCAGGTACGTTCTGGTCGAGTGATACGAGTCGCGGCGACGGCCCCTTCGATCGTCGGGTTATTTTCCCGGAATCACCAGTTTCGCGAGACAAGTGGTTGGATTCTGCGTCAGAGGCACGCACAAAGAAGTGTACCTGCATTACATGTGGGTTTTTGCATTCGGCTCGCTTTACACACGGCTTACAGGTAAGTCTCGTCAGCCTCTATTCTCACAAGTCCTTTGCCACTCTTACTCCTTTTATTATTTCTTTCCATGATGCTAACAACAATGCTTTAACAGACATCTACAATTGTCCGCAAGCCCGAGGAGACAAATTACGACTTATACCATGGCTACGACTTTCCACCTTTTCCCCTTTCTCCCTTGGGAGCTGCGTGCTCTTATTTGGAAACTGACGGTTGAGCCTCGGACAGTCCACGTCCACGCCAAGAGGTATCTCCTCAATGGAGCGAGATGGGGTGATGACCTAAATCCCGACAGTCAGCGAGCATACGACCGACTGATTTCAACCACGCCCGTGCCAGCAACACTACACACATGCCGCGAGTCGCGCAATCTCGGACTGTACCAAAAGGGCCTTTCTGAGGTTGAACATGTCCCAGAGGGTGGCGAGAGCCGTTACCTCTGGGTGAACTTCGACATTGACACAATCGACATTGGATGGGATGACCCGTACAACTATTACTGGGCTCGAGAGTTTATCAAGCGGCTCAAATACAGAAAGCCAGATTTTGACGACCTCGATCTTCGTTCGTTCAACATTTTTGACTTGGTTGAGGCCCACATAGATGTCTTCAACGAAGAAGGCCTGGACAATTGGTGTTGGACCTTCTTACCCTCCAAGCTCTGCTGCGACCGCAGAAACATTTACTTGATCGAGTCGGAGAACGGCAATCGCACCACGACCGCACAGGTATTGTATGAAGATTACATACGTCAGCAGCTTGAAGAGCATGACGAGGCATTGGCAGCGGTGGCAGCCGCTAATGCGGAGGTGGCTCAGAACTTGGAAGACAACAATCAACAAGGGGCAACTTGGTAGGGGGGTTTCTGCAAGGGGCTCAAGACGTGTGGACGGAAAGGTCAAGACGGTAGGGGCAGTTCTTGATATTATGAAGCTTGACAGAAGAAAGAAGAGGTCTCCTTGACAGCCAAGGGGACGTCGGATGTGGTATCCGTACGATGTCTTGCCTACCAACAGATGATATCGATTCCCCACCGCATATTTTGAATACCGTGACCGTGGATGTGATGATGTGTTGATCAAGATTGCGATCAGACCTGTCTAACTGGCATCCACATCTCACCGTAAGTGATGTAAGATGTGACCGAGCGGGCCGGATGACAGCGCCTGAAGCCGGCACGGAGCCGGCCATCCGGAAATGAGTGAAACTCTTCTCGGCTTTGGTGTTTGGGAAGGAGCGGTCCTTATAAATGCTAGCAAGGTCACGAGAGACGCAAAGTGCCTGCAGCCTGTTCCCTAAGAAGTGTCCAGCATTCATTCCACTTGCTTCTATGCGTCGGTTTGCTCCTTCCTCACCCAGGGCACGCTTTCTCGCCTCTCCACCCTTCAATTTCTGCAGGTACGTACGTTCGTACCTACCGCTGGGGTGACTAGTATCGTCAATTCTCTCCTCGACATCAATTTTTTTGGTTGGGGAGGCTCCCAACGCACTCAACCTTCCGTCGCCTTCCCTGCCCTTCATTGTCGCCCGTTCAATTACAACCTCCAGAGCGAAGGCCCAGATCCTGAGGTCATCTCGTCCCGCCTTCAGATGGCACGGCTCTCGTTTTCGCCAGCTCCAATTCCTCAGGCCAACCGAGTTGCTACATTTCTGGCACCCATTTCTCGCCGGCTCTGACTCTCGCCGATTGCTACGGCCTTTTCGACGACGAACATCCGCGTTCTACATCTTCTCAGGCTCAGTGGAGGCGGAGGCTCCCATCTTCGGGCTCTCGTTTCAATCGCAGTGTCTTACTGGGGCCTACATGCCTCGTCCTTGAATTTGTTGCACTTAAGTGCGCTTCCTTAGGGTTCCTGACCTACAAGGTTCTCGTCCTTCAATGGTTTGTAAAATACACTTCTCCTCCAACTTCTCGAATCGAAATGCTAATGCTGTTGTATCTATCAGGTGCAACCGGCTCTCGGAAGCCCAGTTTAAATACGATGGCAGACTTGGGGCGCACCTTTCACCCATTTCCGCGCCTCCCGGCTGAGCTTCGTCTACAAGTCTGGGAGCAGTCGCGTGAGTATGGACGTGAGGTTGATGTGCGCGTCGAATCGAGGGCCGGGCCGGGAGGCAGGTCTTCTGTGCATCTCCTCTCGCGAACGCCAACGCCTGCAATCCTTCACACCTGCCAGGAGAGTCGCTACTCGCGGGCTTACCAACAAGCCTTTATGGACATCCCACACCCAGGACGAAGAGGAATCAATGAGCGGAGTTATGTTTGGGTCAACTGGGATTGTGATACCATCAACGTTGGGAAAACGAATGTTGTTTGGTTCAGGTTTGGAAGGGACTGTGCATCTATACAATGCCTGCGTTTTGAGAGAAACCTACTCCCTTTGGAGATTAGAGACCTCCAACAATATTTGAGTCTCAAGCGGGTCGTTTTCATTTGCAAGTCTGGGGAATACGACTGGCGTCCGGCCTTCACAGATTGCCCAACTAGTTGCACTAAAAAGGTTACGGTTGTGGTTGGCCAAGATAACGTTGAGAACTTGGAAGGCAACGAGGATACGCTGGTGGACAGAGCTTCTGACATCACGCACGAGGAGTGGTCTGTTGTGATTACTCCGAGCTTTTTCAGCAGCACCTGGAAACCTTCAGTTTTTTGGCCTGGCGATCTCGTTACCTAGGCTATCCAGAAACTTAGGTGGACCTGAAAATCGACATGATGATCGTTGAAATGCTTGTGCCCCGCGGAAAGCAAGTCTTCTTAACGAGTACAAGAAGTTTGTGTTGTCCATTGTTTGCCGTGGCGCACAAGCGATACGGAAGGCAATCCTCAGGAATGTGTCGAAGGTGGCGTAGGTACGTATGAGCACAATGTCATATAGTCTATATGGTTGGCGTTGACTCAGTAAGCATAGAGTACCTTTTTTTAATCCCTCAACGGCTCATGTGAGTTGTATAAAGGCGGCTCGACGCACTCATATATATATAATCTTCCAAAACCTCCTTCCTCGTCTGTTCTTCCCCGTCCGGCCCATACGTTCAGCTATGTACGGTCGCGATAGTAAGCCTAGCAGGTAGGGGAAAATTGTCGGCATCGCCAACTCTCTCCTTCGGATGAACCTTGGTTGGAGAGGCCTCCTTTCTCTGCCTCATTCACTGGCTTTTCTACTTCACTGGGCCAGGAAACCTTCTGTCACCGTTCACTTTCTCCGTTCTTCCTTCTGCTATTTGCTATCGTATTCTACCACATACCCATTGGAGCTGGCCGTCTCATTACAAATGTTGAGAATGATGAATACTGGGATGAATGGCGCGCCAAGTATATAACTCGCATGGCATCGGAACCACCCTTGTCTGGACGGTGGTTGAGTTCGCCGTAGTTGTGTCGACAAGAGATGATTCATGCTTAAGTTGTGTTCGGTGACCCAGTATGCCAGTAACAGTAAGGAAGTTTATATGGCAGTAAGCAACAGCATACTGCCGTGATTTTTGCGTTCGGCTGTTTTCCAGTAAAAATCTGCAAGTTGATGTAGGTCGCTGCACTTCTCCCAACTCCCCCAATGGCATGCATCTGACCAATCAGAAGACCAGAAATCGTTGGAGATCTTACTGCTTTCTTCGCTTTCATACTGCCTCAAACCCCATGTTTATACCAGTATGAAAGCACTGCATTACTGTTGCATTACTGTACAGCGATTTCGCTGCAGGCCATCAACAGTATATGCAACCTCTACGATACTGGTCTACTGGGTCACCGAACACAACTTTAGCGTCTAATGCAAAGATAAAGTGTCAGGACAGAGCACCTGACTTGCGGGATTCCTACCCCGCTGCAACCCTCAGAAGGAAGGGATGGTTTATATAGGTAGATAGAAGGAACCGGTCAAGAAGGATATCTACGATGGAGGGAAGTCCGGCAAACGAGGAAGCCACGGATTCAAACGAGGAAGTCGGTGACTTGAGCAGACCTGACGGGAAGGATGATGCCGGACGGTTTTCCTTGTATATAAGTTCGGCCTCCCCAGGCCTCTGGAGGTCACAGTTTTCTCCATCTTCATCATCTTCTTCTCCAATGAATGCAATCCCATTACTCAAAGCCTTCTTTTCCCTGACATAAAGCACCATCATTCCAGATGAGCAGAAGTAATGCAATGCACCCTTGATCTTGATAGATACTCTTCCAATTTATCTTACCTTGCAGCTTTTTTTGTTCATGCATTAGTTGACCGCATAACAACTACGTGGCCCTACATACAGCCTAGAGGTATTTATTTCTCGGCAGCCAAATCGAGTTTCAGGACTCTCCCACTCTTCAATCTTTTGCATTCCAAACGTTCTTCCAGATATTGCTGCCACTCTAAGTTCACGATGCACCGACATCTATCACCTCAGGCCACTATGAAGTCCGACGGACCCTCTTTCACATCCGACTCTTCCAAGAGATTCGGCAAAGACGATGAACTTGCGGCGAGGCTAGCTGTCGTCCTTGAACCGATCTTTCCCCGTTCAATTATGTGGTCGTCGACCATCACGATCAAGCTCCACATAATCTTTCTGCCTCAATCGCTTCCTCGACAAGAGAGCAGGGACAACCAGACACCTTAAGCTACTACAAAACTCTACGAGGTACGTATTAGCTCCCTGCAAGCAGATAACGAGACTGGCTCGGTTCTGTAATGTTCATTCGACACTCAATCTTCATTTTTGATTTTGTAAGTGCTAACATGTCGCCATCTAACACAGATACCCCACAACACACCTTATGAACGACAAGCACCATGGCCACCACCTTCCATAGATTCCTCGACCTTCCCTGGGGGTCCGAGATGAGATATGGAGACTTGGTGTCGAGCCTCGGACCGTCAAGGTCCGCAGAGTAGTGGACGAGACTGCCTACGCCAAGTGCGATCGCAATGGCTTTAACTGCAAAGCCTACAAACTTGTTACGAGCACGCCGGTCTCGGTAGCACTACAGACCTGCCGCCAAGCCCGTTACGAACACAAGCTGTCCTGTACTAGTCGGCATCAAACACGGCGGGAAGGAGCAAGGAAATTTCCGTCAGGCAGATTAAGACATCAGCATTTTAACTCCTAGAGATTACTGCAGAGCAATACACTTGGTCCTTCTTATACCTGCTTGGTACACGTCTATGATGACATTATATAAATCACAAACTAGTTCCAGGATGAATCGAACCGACATCTCCAGATGTCTTTACAGCAACCTTGCCACTCAAGTACTCCACCTTGACGGCAGCGACTTCAGATGACAGGAAGACTGTGTCTTGCCTTCACTAACACGCTTCTTCCTCCTTCACTTCACTTTTCTCCTTCGCTTCCATTCACTCCCGCTACCCGAATTTCTGTCCTAGCACGGCCCCATGTTTGACCGCCTTTGGACCTGCCCCTGGACCCAGCGCACGACAACCTATTTAACTACCTCTTCTTCTACGCTTTTGAAATTCCCGTTCCTGCATCACAACCGCCGAGCATCTCTCCTTCGAGCAGTGCGGCGCCCAACTAATACCCCTTCGCACGACTCTCGAAGCTCAACAGAAGGCGTGACACACCACGACGTCCTGACCCTGGTGTAGTCGTCAGCGGCGACTTCTTCCTCACGTCGACAACACCTCTCGTGATAAGCGCGACTCCCTTTCCCATTCTGAGCTCGTCTCCTTCAGCTCTCTCGGCCGTCGCAACAGCAACCCCTCCACGGCTCAAAAGCGGCACTCGCCTATTTGGAGAGATCGCCTAGGTAGTTCCACGACGGGCTTCTGCACCTCTGTTCTTCCCAAACCAACACAACAGAACAAGCCACTTTCTCCAGCACGTCGGTCGCAAGCCTTTTCTCTCTGGTCCCCGGCCATTTTTGTCTGGCCGTTTGTAGTTCCCGTCCAGTCAGTCACAGCAGGTAAGTGTCGCGAGCTGATCGGTCCGATTTCGCATATCCTCCAGCAGTCAATCACCTTGGATTGTATCTGATGAAACAATCGCTGACCATATCGCCCTTATCAGTACCAAGAGCAAGTCGCCGAGGAATCGACAAACACCGAGCACGATGGCTGCTACCAGCTTTCCTCTGTTCATGTATCTGCCCTTTGAGCTCCGGGCTCGCGTGTGGGAGCTGACTGCGGAACCTCGGACCATCACACTTTCCGAAGGTCGGCGTGACAGAGCTCTTCGTCATTGCCCAGTCCCAGCACTTGTACATGTCTGTCGCGAAGCTCGCCAGCTGGGAGTGTACCGAAAGATGTTCTCCGAGTTGTATGACTGCTATCCCCCGTGGCCCCGGCGCTATATCTGGCTGAACATGGAGCTCGACATGGTCGACATCTCGGAATGTCATTCCCTCACTTGGTTTGCACCCATTGCAGCCTCGTTCCCGCGACTCCAGTTTCAGAGAGACTATATCACCAGCGAAGAAGTCATTTTCCTTGGACGATGTGTCAACTTAAAAGAGCTGCATATAGTCCCTCACAAAACCAAAATGCTCAATTGGCATGTGATCTTTACGAGGTATCCTCTCGCTTGCGGTTTGGGGAAC
This sequence comes from Copromyces sp. CBS 386.78, assembly GCA_030685235.1. Classification (NCBI taxonomy): domain Eukaryota; kingdom Fungi; phylum Ascomycota; class Sordariomycetes; order Sordariales; family Sordariaceae; genus Copromyces; species Copromyces sp. CBS 386.78. The sequence continues at coordinate 42,099 of MU839198.1, forward strand.
ATCTTCACGGTTGATCCTCTGTTGGGTCTGACACCGGTGAAGCCAGAATACACACTCGGAATTGATGGGCTGCGAACAAAAGGTGAAATTTTACCAGGGATCCAGATTATCCTAAGCAGTTGGCGTATCCAATGGGGCCAATGGAAGTGTTAGGAGGCACCACTTCAGATTCTGTCAACCTCTGAAGGTACAGCGTACCTCTGACAAGAAACTGGCTGAGTGAAGATTGGAGAAAGGGAAATCATCAGAGAAAGTTGTCGGGCAAGGAGATGACAGGCTAGGTCTAAGTTGTTTAGATTACGGGTAGGATCAGATCACGGATAGGATATCGCGCCATGGCTCATAAGATGCATGGCATTGCGTCCAGTTCAGAAGCGTATAACACATTCCCAATTCCACTCGTCATTAGCCACATAAGGTCCTTTGCATGTAGTTCTAACCATGTTCCACCAAGTAAGAATCTACCACGAGCAATAGAATAGCCCTCAAAATTGTGATGGCGATGGTCACGTTGTTGAAGGGCGACCTCAGCTTCCAAAGCTTCTGGGCTACTTGATACAACCCCGGATATCGGCACCCGGAGATAACTTGGTTTCTTCAATGATTGGCTATCTCGGCACAGGATGCGGAGTAGACTAACAGTGTTATCCCCGTCTCAAGTTCCGTAGCATCCCTCCCCGCAATCGGCAGTCGTGATATCGCAGCCATGATCTTGCCTATAAAAGGCATGGATGGCCTTAAGGATCGGGATCGGGGATTGGTTTTCGTCCTCGCTCATATAAAACTCATTCCTGAAAGTTTCTCACTCTATTCTTCACCATGACCACTGAATACCCCATCCCTTGGGAGGCCCGCGCCGCGAAGAAGCGGGAAGACACTCTCGCAAAGATTCCGGTACAGTGGCGACTAAGTCCTGCCGACCTCGAGCTTGCGGCCAAGCAGCGTGATATTACTGGCCCTTTTATCGAACGCTTTCTCGAGCCCGAGGTGATCGATATCGTCAAAACGGACAGTGTCCCGCTTGTCAACGACATTAGGGCTGGCAAGCGCTCGGCGGTGGAGGTCACCAAGGCCTTTTGTAAGACGGCGGCTGTTGCTCATCAGATTGTTTGTATACCTCCTGTCCATGCTTGTTAGTCGACAAAGTCACCAGCTGACCAAAACAAAAAGAACAACTGTCTCCTCGAGATCTTCTTTGACGCCGCCATCAAAAGGGCAGAAGAACTCGATGAGTATCTCCGAGTCAACGGCAAGCCCGTCGGCCCCCTTCACGGCTTACCCATCAGCCTGAAGGACCAGTGCCACGTCAAAGGCGTCGACACCACCATGGGCTACGTCGGCTGGATAGGAGGCAACTTGGGCATCACCGACCCTACCAAGACGCACCAAGTCGAAAGCCAAATCACCAAAGAGCTGCTAGCCTGCGGCGCCGTGCTGTTCTGCAAATCCAGCGTCCCGCAAACTCTCCTCATCGGCGACACCTACAACAACATCATCGGCCGCACTCTCAACCCTTACAACCACAACCTCGCCTGCGGCGGCTCATCAGGCGGCGAAGCGGCGTTGATGGCCCTGCGCGGGAGCACACTTGGCGTGGGCACCGACATTGGCGGATCGGTGAGAATCCCGGCTGCGTTTTGCGGTATCTTTTCCCTGAAGCCGACTCCGGAACGAGTGTCGTATCGGGATGTGGCGAATACGAATCCGGGGCAGAATGCGTACCGCTCTACGCTGGGGTTCATGAGCACTTCTCTTGATGGGTGCGAGCTTGCTCTGAGGTCTGTGTTGTCCACGCGGCCGTGGGTGCAGGATCCGGCTGTGGTGCCGATTCCTTACCGACAGGAGATTTTCGATGATGTGTTGTCTCGTGCGGACGCGAGTGGCAAGGCGAAGGCAGACCGCCGGCCTCTGAAGCTGGGTATCCTGTGGAGAGACGGGAGTGTTGAACCTCATCCGCCTATTCGGAGGGGAATGGCGATTGTCGCTGAGGCGGTAAAGAAGGCTGGACACAAGCTTGTGGACTGGAACCCGCCGCCTCATGCAACTGCTCAGAAGATCCACGTAAGTTTCGCACAACACCCTTCTCCCACCCCCGTCGCCGTCCCAGGCACTGACAAAACACAAATCAGTGGTCCTTCCTCGTAGCCGACGGCGCCCGCGACGTCCATGACAACCTCATCCTCTCCGGGGAGCCCCTCATCGCCGACCTCCAAGCGCACCTCAGTCTCAAAGACTCCATTCCCCTGCTCGAGTACCAAGACTTGAGCATTCAAGGACTCGCTTACGAGCAGGCCTACTCGGATTACTGGAACTCCATGTCAGGAGCCGGAGACGACGACCAAGAAGTCGACGCTATCATCATGCCCGTTGCTCCGCACGCTGCCGTGATTCCAGGGAAGTATTACCACCTAGGGTACACGGAGGTGGTTAACTTGCTCCATTATAGCGCGGCGGTGATTCCGGTTACCAAGGCTGATAGGGGAGTTGATGGGGTTGATGAGACGTATCGGCCGCTGAATGAGGTTGATCGGGCGAATTGGGAGTCTTGTGAGTACCTATTCATCTGTGGAAATCGTTGATGATGCTTGATGAGGCTGACAAAATGCGTCATGTAGATGATCCGGAGATTTACCATGGTGCGCCGGTCGGGGTACAGATTGTTGCGAGGAAGTTTGAGGAGGAGAAGGTGTTGGGTATCGCGAAGTTGGTGCATGCTGCGCTTTTGAATGCCCAGTCTGCTTGAGGTTTTGAGGAGGTGTTGTACCGCCGTCTTGGTCATCGGGGCCGGCGGCGTCGATATTCCTGGTCTAGGGAGGAGAGACAGCGAGGGCCCACGGGTTGGATTAGTGGATATGCCGGCATCATCGATTCGAAACGGGAGGCATGCTAATAGTGTTTAAATGTTATTTGATCAAGTGTACGCAGTGGGAACACAATATTTCCGTGCGTAGTCTTTGTCGTGTTGATGAAAGTGGAAGAGAAGCGACATGGAAAAAGGATTTGTTGACTTTGATGGGTCTAGTGCGAAAGGAGAGGTCGGAGACGGCGCTCCCCAGGAAAGCCTGTTAGCGCAAGACCTCGGCGAAGATGCCTAGGCTTTTGTGCGGATCGAAGGCGTCTAGCTAGTAACCAAACGAACATGTAATTAAAAGCGATATGGGTTATCCAAAAGCCGCCTGAGCTGCTTTTACTTTAATTGAACGCATATCGGTGTGTTTTTGTGGTCTCTCAATCTTTGACCAAGACTTGACCCAAGAATCTTACTAACAGACGAGCAGCGGACGGTACAAGAGAACGCGCTGCGGATGCACGGGCCACCACGTTAACAGATGCACGCAAATTGTTTGGTCTCGATGCTCTTTCCTTTTCCCTTCTTCCATATCACAACCAAATCTTTTCTTGTACATATTTTTCGCTGTCCAGAGGCTTCTGTTAGCTCCCTCTCTATACGATTATTCGACGGTATAACTCAGGCTGACTGGCGCTGCAGAGAACGCGACAAGCCGATTGCGGACGGAAGAGACGGGATGGGTGACGACGGGATGGACGGATGGATCCAGCCGACCGAGCCCGCTCGCAAAATCACCGGCCATGACGATATCGAACTGGCCCAGGTTCTACCAGTTCACGATGGTGTCCCAGATGCCATCGCGAAAATAGCAGCTTCCACCACGCCACCGCCGCATCCCAACGCCGACCACAACAACAACACCACCACCAGCCTTGACCACGGTGCTCGCCATGATCCAGCAGCCAACGGCGCCCCTTCAATCCCCCCAGCTCCCATCCCAATTCCCATCGGCATCTCCCGCTCCCTAACCCTCCGTCTCTATACCTCCCACTTCCTCTCCACCTGGAACTCCCGCCTCTTCGAAGCCGGCGTCGTCTACTTCCTCGCCACCATCTTCCCCGACAACCTCCTGCCCGTCTCCCTCTATGCTCTCTCGCGCAACCTTGCCGCTATTCTCTTCGCCGTTCCCGTCGGCCACTGGATCGACACCGCTCACCGGCTGACCGTCGTCCGCGCTTCCATCGTGGGCCAGCGGCTAGCTGTCGCTGCCTCGTGCGGTCTCTTTTGGGCGTTACTGGAGTTGCGGCTGGGATGGAGGGCGTCGAAGCTGGTTGATGGCTTGTTTGGAGCAAGTGTGTTGCTGGCGTGCGTGGAGAAGCTGGCGGCGGGGGTGAATCTGATTGCGGTGGAGAGGGATTGGGTGGTGGTTATTACGCAGGGGAATGATGAGGCGAGGAGCAAAATGAATGCAAGGATGCGGAGGATTGATTTGTTTTGCAAGTTGTTGGGGCCCTTGACGGTTGCGTTGATTGCGGCGGCGTCGGTGAAGGCGGCTGTGTATGCGACGCTGGGGATGAATTTGGCGTCAGTGATGGTCGAGTATCTCTGCATTGAGACGGTGTTTCGGAGGGTGCCGGGGCTTGGTCGTCCTTCCCCGGAGGAGGGTCCGGCCGTTCAGTCGCTGGAGCCGCTCTCGGTCGTCGATGGCGATGCTGGCAGCAGCAGCGCCAATTTCCAGCTTTGCCAGTGGCTCCGAGGCATATCATGGCGCAAGTTGCCTATGATTCCCTCTTTACGTCTCTACTTTGGCCATCCAGCCGTCATCCCCTCTCTTTCCCTCTCACTGTCGTATCTAACCGTGCTCTCCTTCTCCGGCCAAATGCTGACCTACCTGCTCGCCTCCAACCTCACCCTGTGGCAAGTGGGCATCATCCGCGGCATCTCGACCATCTTTGAGCTCACCGCCACTTGGATCGCGCCCCGTCTAATGAAGCGCATCGGCGTCCTCCGCACCGGCTTGTGGTCCATCACCTGGCAGATGGCCTGGTTAGCCGGCGGCGTTTCCTGCTTCTTTTACTACTACGGGAAGGGGTATGAGGCAACTAGCCTCATGTCCGCTGTTGGGCTTGTGGTTGCCGTGGCTTTCAGTCGCGTCGGTCTTTGGGGATTTGACCTCTCGGTGCAAAACATTGTACAAGATGTAAGCTCAGTCCGGCCTTTTTACTTCCCTTCAGCCCAGTCTACTCGAGCCCTGCGTTGCTGCTAACAACTCTTCTGCTGGATACAGGAAGTCCAAGATGATCGCAGAGGCGTCTTCTCCTCGGTGGAAGCCTCGTTCCAGAACATGTTCGACATGTTAGCGTGGGCACTTACCATCATCTGGTCCAGCCCAAATTCCTTCCAGTGGCCGATGGTTATCAGCGTCGCGGCAGTCTACGCGGCTGGCGGACTGTTTGCGCATTTCTTGCGCCGTCGTAGAGGCCATCTTCTACACCTACCGGCATGTATCGAAGTCAAGCGTCGCCGGAACAACCCAGACATGTTCGGTTTGCGTTGGAATCGCCGATCAAGACGCAGTACCAGCGACTCCGTTATCCTATGATGAACCCCTGGTTGGTACGGCTGTTGTTTATTCCTCTGATAATCGAGGATCTGTCACATGGCAGAAGACGACCACAAGGCTGCGATGGAAACGGTCAAATATTGTCTACTTGCTCCAAGCCAAGGTCACACAACTTGGAAGTGCACCTTTAACCCCGCATGCTGCACCAATTGATGCCAACCTTCTGGCCTGGTGACAGCCATATATATGCAGGATGGTTGGAGCCTTGCGGTTCAACAGTCACAGGCCTGCCGCATTTCCGTGATAGTTGCAGCCTTACACTTCAACTTGATGATAGGCTGTGACTACGTCCTCGTCGACGACGGTGATATGAATGACCGACTTGGAGCCCAATTTATGTATAAAAGAGTCGGAGGTCTCTGCGTTCTTTCTTGACCTTCTGCAACACCCACCCAAAGTTACCACTCTCTTTCACCCACTTATCCATCCATTTCTCTTTTTCTGAACCAAAGCAGCCCAACCCCAGCTCCCCCCATCCACAAACCACTATGCCAAACTCCACATACTGCAACGCCGACGGCTGCGAGAACGACAAAGTATTCTCGGATAACAAACAGCACCAGTATTGCTCTACTCGTAGGTGTACCCTCCCCCCCCCCCCCCCTTCCCTTGAACCATGCAGTCGGTGTACACAACAAAATTCCTAAAAACGAGAGAATGACAGATAAATGCGCCGATTCCTCGTGTGGTCAGAAGAAGACGGCGGGTTCATCGTACTGCGGCGCACGTATGTCATCCACATGTACCATGATGCTGTGTTGATACTGAGTTAGCTAACATGAACCGTTTTGTGCAAAGACAAGAAGCAGTAGTTGCTTGACGGGTACCTCTAGAGTCTAGCGATTCTGTAGTGAGTGGATGAGCAGGAAGATTACACGGTCGTAGCCAGAATATGGCTTTTGCATTCTTTGGATCCGGGTGAAGCTGATCTATCTTTGTGTGTGTTGTAATGCTTTTTCTAACACGGATTCATTAAACAAACAATTTCTTTCTATCTTACCATTCGAGGTCTTTGGTGAATTCGTGTTCCGACAACAAGTTCGTTACCCACTTCTGGCTGGTGCCGGACATTACTGGGAACGGGAGAGATTGACGATTATCGCGAAGCAGATTTCGTTTCTTGTCACACTATTTGAAGTTCTTTCTTCATTCACCGTTTGAGAAGATGGAGACTCCATGCGTTCATCCTTTTTAGCCCGCGCCTTGTTCGGGTTCCTTGTTCTCGAAACCATTGACATTAATGTACGAAGGCAGGAAAACTACATACACACCCCAACCCTTCATAACCACCCCTGCGATAGATCCAAGTGCCCCAAATCATTGCTGATTTCTCTGGTGCATTATCGGTGTCGTGCCTGTTTTCCAGCCTGTCCATAACCGCCCATGCAAACAAACTCAAAGTGTTGGAAAAGACTGTGGCCACCAGCATGCGGTCTAAATCTGCTGGGAAGAATTGAGGAACAGCATGCTGTTAGAAGGTTGAGTTTGCGTTCATGCGCTGGAGAGTTGGCTGCCTCGGATGACGTTTGTCGCTCCCACGTGGCAGTCCCGAAGCCCGGAGTTTGCGGCGACTTATGAGCAGTGTCGTCGAGGACAGGTTTGAACCTCACGCGGAGTCAGAAGAGGAGGCAAAGCGTAACAAGAGTGGAAAGGTTTGGGGGGCGGTTGAAGGAAAACTTGGGCGAAAGGGATTATGATTGTTCGAGTCCGGAGTTAATGGAAGTATGTTGAGGGACTGAGAAGGACGGAGGAATGTCCAGTTGGCGTGGGACCCAGAGAGCAAGGAAGGAGAGATACTTGGGCTTGAAATCATGACTCCGATGGACTTAAAAGCCCCGGGCACGAATACTTTGCCTCGATGTAGGCTATCTCCCTTTCTTCTAGCTCTCGTTGGCGCTCGGGCGTATGGGTTTCGACATGGATGTAATATTTGGAAGGGGACATGGTGGTGTCGAAGTAGGGGTTGTGGGTGTATGTGTCTTCGGGCTCAGGAGGCTCCACAGGCTTAGGGGGCTCGGCAGGCTTAGGGGGCGGCGGCCGGGTGTAGGAACTTTGATGAGTCCTTTCTGGCGCTGGAGGCTTCACGGGCATCAGAGGACGTTCGTTAAAAAAATTGGTAGCGCGGAGAAGATTGTACACCAAGGAAGGACCTCCAAGAGGAATCATTGTGGACGGGAGTGAGACTTCTAAAGGACAAGTTTGGGAAGATTCCGTGAATGAAGAGGTTAGGTGATGATCGGGTGTTGAGTTGGAAGACGATGTCTCTTGGAAATCCCAGGATCCGAGCCCCCAGAAGGAGACAGCTCGCCTATTATATCCGAAAAGGCAGATGATACATCCACGCAAAGATTTTCCTTCCGTCTGATTGCCAGGGTAGTGTAAACGGGCCAGGCAGGAAGAACTCATGGTTTCCATGGATGCCATCGCTCTACTCGTCAGGTTTAAAAACGACTGTCTTCCCCCAGCCGAGTAATTCCCAACAACATTCCAGGCATCCGAGTTTCAGCAATGGGTGTACACTACCTCTCATCTATTGGGCCATCCTCTTTTGAGAGTGAGTGTCTTGGTTGGTCCATGAACGAGGACTGTTGTACCTTGTACCGTAGCCATGATGGTCCTTCTGGAAAAAAAGCCCGGAATAAAAGCACCGGATACAACCAGCCTGGACGCCCGGATCTCGGAGTGGACCGACAATGACGCTGAAATAAGGCTGCGACGCGACTACGGATGCAAAGTTCTTGATCTGGTGGTGGGCTGGTGGCGTTTTTCCATCATCGGCATTCGGCAGCTTCTAGGTTGGGCTCAGCCATTGGTTGCTGTCGATGTCGACATCGGCGGTCAGTCGCACTGAGAGACTGGATGTTTGAGATGATGCATGAGATGGAATGTGTGAGGGTTCGTTGGGGCAGAAAAAATTGTTGGGGATCCTGGTGGCTGTGTTGGTGGTGAGTTATGTTGTAACTTGTTGCCTGGATGTTTGGATTTTGGTACAGGTACAACTTGGCTTTGGCAAGTCACCTTCTTGGGGCCAATTGGGAGATATATTGGGATGGGACTGTATAGTCCTGTGTTGTAGAACATACAAGTGGACGAATGTGGAAAGAATGTCCTGGTGTAGGTGAAGGCGCGCAGTGAATGTCACACGGATATAGGACCCTGACCCTAACAAGACCACCAGACAAGGCTTACAGGACTGTGCGGCCAAGAGCCAGGCGACAAGACACCTGAAGCATCCAGACCACCTCCGGCCGCGCCGACGGTGCGATGCCCCGAACCCTATCATACACGACCCCGGCCGGCGCTTACAGGGCAAAGGGAACTGGAGGAAGCCATTCAGAAGGACCCCGGGCCGGCGCTTACAGGGCAAAGGGAACTGGAGGAAGCTATTCAGAAGGGCCCCGGGCCGGCGCTTACAGGACAAGGAGGAAGCTATTCGGGAAGGCCCACATGTAAGCACAAGGTGCGCACTTTCAGGAAAAGCGCTGTACGGCCACCAGGGTTACAGGACCTGTACATGTACGTACCTGTACGTACCGGTCAAGGCAGAGACCAGTTCCAGCATAAGAAGGCTGGGGAGATCCCCTCTGGAAGAAGACTCGAAAGGACTCAACAAGGCCTTCGAGACCAAAGTAGATTATTAGCGGAATTGAACCATTGTTCCAAGCCCAGATCACTGCCCTTGTCACAGTGAAGAACCAAATGGAAAGAGCGCACCACCAACACTTCCTTAAGGTAAGGTATGCACTTATACCGCTCCTATCTTCATTATAAGCCCTTCCGCAGAGCGATATCATTGCGTACACGGGTAAGAATGCATAAATCGGGATGGCTCTGGCGGAGTGTTTTCTCCATGTCCGGGGCCGTGTTTTCTCCAACATCGACACCTTGACTACATCCGGAGGAATAAATCCTGTAAAGAAAACTGATGGCTGGGCCAATGGACTGAACTTTTGATCTCCCTTTCTTTCCTCTCGTCCGAGTTTTATTTATTCTTTCCCCTAGTGGACGCGCACTGTTCTCTGTTAAAAGTAGACTCAGACTTTGCAACACGGGATACAATGCATTCTATTTCCTGTTTCTAAACCACGACAGTAGAGAAGTAACAAGAATTCCGGCAAAAAAGTGTATTATACCATGTGCTGAAGGAATGGCTCAACTGCTGTCTTGAAAGGGTAACTTAAGGAATGTGCAACCTTTCCTCACGATCGTCCAACATATTATTATCATCCACGTTGCCAGTCAGGTGCATTGTAACTATCCTCGTGTATCCGCTTCCACTGATTATGATTACCAAGTCATTTCAGCCCTTATCCTTCTCTATGTCGATGTATCTCCCCTCTAAGAGCGGCCGCCCAAGTGTCCCACGTGCAATACGGTAGGTAAGGACGCGTCTAGAGATTAAGTCTGTATGAAGAGAGTGGTAGGGGTCAGTCACAAATATAGCCTCCCAGCGGTGCTCTGGTATTGCCACTAAGGATGGGGAATACTAACAGGAAATACCATGTTGGGTAAAGAGACAGGCTCGGTTTCAAAGCCTTTTATGCTTGTGGTAGTCCTCATAGATCTCCTTAACAACGTGTGTACCAACGTGGTGGACGGCATGATGAGCAAGTTGATGGGCGGTAGGGTTGTTCGAAAGAAACACAGCAAGAACCGCAGCAAAGGAGGTAGCAGAGGCAGCAATAGTGGCCACGTAAGGGGCGGCGGCGGGTATTGCCTGGCTAAGGAACAGCAAGAACATGGAGAGGGGTTCCATCTTGGAAACGCTGAGGCTACCCTAGAGGCTGGTACGTAGTGATCAGAGAAGTTGGGTGAAGCAGAAGAAGTTTTGAAAAGAATGAGATGCTGGTGTTGAAAGGCTTTGTTCCGACTGTTTGGTGAAGGGTCTCGAAAGGTGGATTTGAACGTGAGAAGGAGGGAGTAAGTTAGCTCAGAAAACGGGGGGCCGCGCCTTTTAAAGTCATAGTAAAAGCATTTTAGAAACTGGAAAACACGTCTGACTCGAAGGAAGACAACCTTCAAAGCGTCACAGCACTATCTCGGCATCGCCGACACGTCTCCCAGATACTTAGGTTTCCTTGCTGTCACTCCGCGCGGCGTCCCTCCCGGGCCTCCCCTCGTCGGCGGGGCGGAGTCGGAAGCCAACAACCGCAGCTCCTGAGTCCCTAACGAGGCTCCATGAATATACCTGGTACCTGATATGCTTATCATAACGGACCTGTCATCTGCAAAACAAATGTCGAAGGCCGCTAGAGCCTGGATCCAATCTGAGTTGGTTGTGGCGGCGCCACGGTCCAGCCGGCTTCTCGGGCCACTCATCCTCGAGTTGGACTTGTTGACTATATCCGACCGATAGTTGGCCCGATTGCATACATTCCAGCCGTTAAACTTGCAGAGTATATACATTGGGGTGTAGCTGTTGGGCCCAGTTAATGGCATGAGGGGCATGACCATGTGAACCAGTTTTCGGTGAAGGCTCTGTGTGCTGTCAAGTTGCAGCCCTGGATGGCTCATCTTCAGCAGGAGTACTACGCGCATTGTTCTATTTTTGGGGGAGCCGGAAGCCTCTCGTCTGCTGGAACGGCATAAACCGGAAAGAAGTCGGAGCCTGGTCATCGAACAGGATGTTGTTGCGACAAGAGATTGGATCAGACGAGCGGCGAGCTCAACCGGATTTTTCCCATTGCCCAAACTTGCAGACAAGCGGAAGCAAAGACCCAGGATAGAGAACTTCATTATCTGGCTGCTTGGTTGCCGGAGAGATCAACTTCTTGACATCGAATAGAACGACGACGAAGTACCGAGCGTCTGTCGAGGAAGAGCACGATTTGCAGGGGGGTCAGGCTGTTCGGATACGACCGGAAAAGATGGACGATCGAGTGTCGGTTTCAAATATTGTTGTTGGGAATGGAGCGCTTCGATCACCGACGAGAACATGCGTGGAGGAGAAGTTGTTAGAGGGGAAACATGCAGGAGAAAGTTTAAGTGTCGATGCCCCCTGCTGATCTAGATCGGTATGTCATTCTGCCTGTTAGTGGATGTGTTTCTGCACTAACAGCTTCACTGCCAATTTATCGCACTTGAGATAGTTCTCCATCTTAATGCGTCTCCTACTCCAAGTCAAGTCTGGAAACGAGGCAGTCAAATGCTTGATATCATCTTATCAGTGGTTGTACAAGAACGTGAGTTTTTTGGTTCATCTGCTTCGTATTATCCAGCCAGTTATCTAGGTAAGGTATCTATCAACCTTCCAGCAATCCGCTACACCCCTCCATTAATTTCCATTCCATCCCCATCCCACCCCTCCATATTTGATATTCTACGACCCTGACCTTGGCCGTCGTGGATCTTAACAACCTTGATATTGACATTCCCAAGCGGGCCCCTATTCAACTTCGCACCGGTCTGCTCAACGGCATATTCGGGGTTGACACCCGAAATAGTAAAGGAGTTATGCATGTGCATGTGCGGGCAGTCAAAGTGGACATGGCACACACGGGTGCCGGCGTGGTAGATGTCGAACTGGCCCTCGGTGCCGGTGGGGGTCCAATGCCTGCCGGAGGCGGCGAGGAACATGACGCCGCCCTTGGGGCCGGCACGGTTGTTTTGCACGTCCGAGTCGGAGAGCTCGTGGTTCTTGTTGGGGTAGTCGTACCATTTTCCCCTGTGGAGGTGAAGAAGTATTGGTTGGTAGGTGTTTCATCACACAGGCAACGCGGAGATCGTGCTATACTTCAGGACAACTGCACAATCTGGTACAGATTTGTAACGTCGATGCAGTGGAAGGCAACGGCAAACTGTCTCTGACCGCATGCCCAGGGTATGGATGAGGCCAGCCAGGCCAGAAAACCTTAGCGACGTTACAGAGTGACAAGCGCGCTTGCGCCTAGACGGCAGATCACAGCCGTTACGTCCGAGCAGGCGGTAGTGGCAACAAATGTCAAACAGGTACTAACGGAGAGGGTCTAACACATGAACAGGGCCGACTGTCACTCGGGCCGAAGTTCCATGCTACGGAAGCTTCTCTCCTTTTGTGAGAACCGTGGTTCTAGACTTCCCCACATGCTTCACTCGAAGCAAGGGTTAGCATAGGGTCATGCGAGGCAAACTCGGCAATACAACCATGTGGGTTGCAGAGAACGGACGGACAAGGACAAGGAAGCGAGGAGGAGCGGGTTGACCCGCCGAAGAAAGAGCCGCTCACCGAGTGGTCCTCGGTGTGCGCGGATAATCCTAAACGGGCGCGAGCTACGCCTCGCCTACGTAACCGATGGCGGGGAAGGGGGTGGAGGAAACGTGTTGTAAACGAGATTTGACATTGGTGTTTCTCCTGTTCCTGGTTTCGTGATAGCACAATGAAATGCTTAGCAATGGTTGGCGATTGAAGACCTTGGCATGGAAAGCCGAGATGCCCAGCTTGCTATAGTTGATATAACCTCGTCCCGGATCGTGGACGGCATAATATCAGGGCAATAAAGAACCAATGGTATAGATTGAACCTTAACAGCCATCCCATCGTGTTTGGAGTTTGATGAACAGACGACTGTGCCTTGACGTCACTGATGATAAGAGAAGGGAGGGGGCAGGGTGAAAGGAAGCATGCAAAAGAGGAACGATAGGGGGGAAGCATGGTGTGCAAACAAGCTAATCTAAGGGTCGGCCACTTGTGCCTTGTCTGGCCGTTCACATTGCGGAGATTTAACCGTACACCCGGTCGATCAGGGACGTGGCGGACAGCAGATAGCCTTTTGGAAGCTCTCCGTGTACCTCTAGGGACAATCCCGCAATGTCTGTGCCAGGACGCGGCGTCACCTGCCCAGAGCCCCTTCGTTGATCGGATAATGACTGGATCGAAGACAGGATTTGGGAGGATCGATGAAAGATTACGCCTGCACCCGATGACAGCGATAAGCCACGATAACGCTGTGAGACAATGTGTTCTCGTTTTCCACACCCGTCTCACAGAAGGCTTTTTGTAGAGGTTGACGTGTAATTGCTTCTGACAGCGCTTATTGCGACAGTAGTCGAGAGATGACCTGTCCGTGTTGGCGCAAAGCGACTCACTGCCCGACAGATAGACTGTTTGGTGCCCAGCTTTGAATATTTGAGCAAGGTGTTTGTTGCGTAGAGTGAATCAGGGAAAGATAGCCGAAGAGCAAGCGAGGCCCCCAACTCGGGCACCCGTGGATCGCTTGATTACTCTTATAGTTTGAGCTAACTGTTGGTCGTTCAGTGCCGTCGGCAGCGGTGGAAGTTCCTGAAAGTGGCGTTCCCCCATAGTATATGCAAGCCTCTTCATATCGACCCCTTTTAACCAAGTTGAATTGGCGGCATGATGGTGACGGCGGATGAGCGTGGCTGATCACCGTCTCTATATGGAATCGTCGAGACCAGTCGATAGGCAACGGTCCATGGGCGCCGCAAGACCACACCGGGGAAGCAGGAACAACACGTCGGGCAACGCAGGAAGCAGGAGATACAAGGGTGATGGGTGGCTGACGAAGCTTCTCAAGCATAATCGACTGCGTTGTCTTGCTGACGACGGAATGTTGTGGTTATCTTTGTTTGTCCAGCAATTTGGGCGTGAGTTCCAGCGACGCGTGGCCGATGAATGATCCGTGTTTGCTCCGCTAACTGTTGGATTTTGTGTTAGCATGGGAGAACTGTCGTCGTCGTTGTAGAGAGCTTCAGATCCAGGACTACCTCTACATCTTTCCATTTGACCGAACTGCTGGGGAAATCGGATGGAAGACAACTTGAAAGGGTTGCAGCCGTGACGCCCAAGCAAAGAAAAAGGGCAACCGAAGAACTTGCTAGGAAGAGATGCCTTCCTGTCTTGTAGACGCTCCGTCGGTTGATGTGGTGGAAAGACGGGTGCGCATCCGTGGTCCAACGTCCGTTCAGTCCAGTCCGCCGTTGAGCTTCGCCTCAATGTTCCTTGCTTGTCGACATTTGACAAATCATTTTTGCGGCGCAGACTGTCCCTTCCAGGGTGGTGCTTTGACAGCATTTGGCTCCAAAGGCAAGAGGCGTCGTGTGCAAAAAAGAGGGAAGAGAATGGAAGTCACGATGCCCTGTGGTTGATTGTGGGGTTACACCTTCCCCAGTTAAGATACTCCGTGGGGCGTGGGGGTGGGGCATCGCTGTCACAACAGGCAGGAATGGGCTGACGGATGCAAGGGACACTTTTCAGTCTCACTGTATCGTAACAATAAAACCACCTCAGAAATCACCATCCCGAAATAACTCTTTTTAAATTCAACCCGTTGACGCCCGATGTGGGACGGATCTCCTATAAGTCTGAAACAGGAATCTTTCAAACCTTCTCTCGTCACTTCTGGCCCAGATGCTCTGTGGACCCTGGGGAGATCGATTGCATCACCGATCGTACGGTATTTCAGTCCATTCCTTGGCAGACACTCGTCGATTCCATTCGGTACATTCGCTGTTTCTCCTGTTTACTATTCAGCACTCGTTACCCAAATAACCCTTTTCAGGCTGCCTCAGTTACAGTACAAAACCAACCGACGACATGACGACATGCGGTGAGCATCACACAGAAAGAATCGTATGTCCCCTTTTCGAGATCTGCTGATGCGACTTTGTTGTGCGCATGCCGAGAGCTTGTCTAGGTGACGTTAGATTGGCCTTCAGACCCCTGGACGTTTTGGACGTTGAATGCCCTCCTTTACACTTTTCCTTGTGAATATTCTCATCCGAGTCATCCCAAAGCACTATCACCATCACGACCTCCTTTATCCGATGTGGTATCACCAAGACAGCTGCTCAACGTTGGCCAACCAACGTAGCCAAAGACTTCTCTTCCATCGCCATCAATTTACGCTTTGCGCACCGGCGTCGTCAAGGTTGCATCTCATTGCTTATCGGTCATTTTACCCCAGGCTGTGTGCCCCAGACTTTCATCCCTCTTCTCACCCCACAGAGAACAATCCAGCCCAGCCACATAAAAGAAACAGAATGTCAACGAAAGCTGACGTGATACACAATTACACATGATCCATTGTTCCTTTGTAACAGTCTGTTACAAACCGATGAGTAACACACAATGACCTCCGGTTTGTTCCGGTTCTTTTTGCACAGCCGCTCACTGCGAGATGAAGCCAGTGAGGGTTGAGAAGACTCACTCCGGAATCGGCCTGATTGCCTGTTTCAAAAATGAGGACATCCATTTCCCAGCAAGTGCCGAAGGCAGAGATGGTAGTGTCTCCATTCGGGTACCCCGTATTACACTCGGGCAATTGTCAGTTGTCACCACATGCCAAGAGGGGGCCCAAGAACAACCAAGGACTACGAACCACAAACGGGAACCACAGCTTTACGTACTGCCGCGAAAACTGCGCCTCGCCCTCCCACTCGCTGGGCCACATCTCAAAAAATCCCCACGGGGATAACCGACCAAAGCAAGGCACGAACTTCCTTGGTTTTGAGTCTACCGTGGTCATTGGCGTCGTTTCCGGCCTCGTCGTCGTCAGCTCTAGGAGGCGCGGAGATGTCGGTGCACAGTGCTTGCGTTCGGTGTGTGATCTTCCCACATTGAACCAAGCCGGAGAAAAATAATCTCAAGTATAATCCTACTTCCTTAGTCAAGTTAGTCCCTTCGAACGCTTTCTGCGTTCCACTCATTGTAACGGCATCACACTACCTCAAAAAGAAACCAAAAAAATTGGGGTAGCCATGGCAAAAGAAAAACTCGAAACGTAATCCCTCGCTAACCAACCCCCTCAAACAGCAAGACTTTGGCGAAAACTAAGCCTCACTTTAACTCACTAAACTGAAACTGTCAAAAGTCTCGAAACGGAGGGACAACCCGCCGAGCTCTACTGTACTCAGAGTCCAGCCTAGCGTACATTCCGTCGAAGAAGCCATCAATTGCGCAATATGTATTGTATGTATCAGCAACACCTAAACCTTGACCTCTCTTCTCGGGTACACCTTCCCACCTCAGACAAGCCCCAAGAATTTCCAAAAATTCCAAAACCGAAATATCGATTCAAACCCGCGCGCAGCTGAACCTACCTAGAAGACGCCGGTCGGGTCACCCGGGTCAGTTACTCGGGTCACTCGGGTCTCCGTCGCTACACGACATACGTGCACTCCTTAGGGCGGCCACTCGTATCTAGAATGTACCGCTTCCACTCTCATTTCGATTTGGTTTTACTAAAGCTGCGCCAAGGTAAGAATTAGCAAAACCTAACACGGGGAAGCAAGGAAATGACCCGCATCAGCTCACTAACAGATTGGTTCGATGCCCTTGTTAGGTTTTTGCTTCTGCCAGATGGTCCCGTCCCGGCCCTATACCTGTTTTGAGCAAAAACCAAATCGAGTGATATGAGTGAGTCGAAGCGGTAGCGTTAAAAATGAAATGTATGGGGTGCATCAGGTCTGGTCTGGTCTGGTCGGAACCATCCTCCGGGTGATACACACACATTCACCAACTCACTCACCCCCCCTCCCGCCCATTGCACGCACTCAACACTTGATAGATCAGCGGCTACCGAAAACACCATGCTTGATGATGTTGACGACAAGTGCGACACAGCCAAGGAAAAAGACCATGTGCCGCCAACGTTATCTACTTTGCTGTCTATACTGCACTGTACAGAATCACTGCACCACACCAGCGTTCCATGCCAAGCAGTTGAAATATGGGTACGTGATACCTACATACATACTCACAAGACTGTACTTAGCGTGGGGGGGCCATCAGTCATTGGTCCCATGGCCTTACCATGGTTCCTCAGTCATATGCCGGGCTGTTGGGTGTCAGATGAATAGGTACCTACGGTATGTACGCAGTATTGAAATGCCACTAGTGGTTGTGCGGGATGGTGTGGTGGTGTTGATCAGCGACCGAAAAAGTTGGGGTAAAAAGTACGGGGTAAAAGTATAATGAAAAAAAAAGTAGCGTTTCGGATGGGATGGATGATGGACTTAATCCCCTTCCCTGTAAACAGCCCCGGGAGATAGGAGGACTGGAGGAGGGGAAAGCTGAGCCCGCCCCGACCCGACTTTTTCGTAACCCCGGACGGGACTCGATTTGTGTCACACGGTTGTGTATGAGTTGAGACACAGTTCGGGAGAGACACAACTCGAGTTGCGCACACAGAGGGAAAAATTACTGTGTGGATAATCATCAATCAGTACCTAGTGATATGATACACACCGCTTCGAAGGCGAAAAAGGGGAAGGAACAATCATCATCCATGCGAGCAAGTGGAAAGAAGGACAGTTGTTGTTCGAGTAAACACGGGTGCAATACACCCAAGTAAGCTAGTGTATTACTTGCTTGCTTGTTTTTCTTGATCACCCTGCCCGTTGTCTACCAGACGCACTAAAGATTACACTCTGACTTCCATGTTTATGTCCCCAAGAATCTTGAACCGCTTTGATGACCAAATGAAGAAGAGAGGTCTCTCTCGTTTTGATATTCCTGCATGGCTGCCTGTCTGCCATGACCAGAGGAGAGATGGGACATGTGATGTGATGAAAGCCGAAATCTATCCGGTCGCAAGAAAAAACACGCCAATGAATATGATATGATGAAACACAAGATGTAGAAAGGAAATATTTCCTGATCCCAAAGCCAATGTATGCCTCCCCAATTCTATAATATTCCCGGATTGTCCAACACCAATTAAAAAAAAAGATTTCGCTGTGCCGAGTGTCCCGTTTCCAATGCCATTCGCCCGCTAGCAAGAGCCCAACCAAATGATCCATCCCTTTTTGGCCGACAATTATTAGACGAGTGTTTCAAGCAAAAAATGATCAAAGGCTTTTTATGCAAGCCGTACTCCACCGTCAGCTCCTTGCCAAGAACCAGTGGCAACCTAAAATGTGATGAGAGGAATCGACCCGTTGAACGCCAAGCTTTGTATCCTTCTATACCGTCCCGCTAGTTCCCGCTAGTTGTGATCATTCGTCGTTATCGAACAAGTTCCAAAAGCCAAGGTTGTTTCGCTGATGTTGCTTTACATCCTGTCCATCATCTCCGCTCCAGAGAGGCTGGTAGAAGAAGAGCTCCTGACACTTGGGCTGAACCCATCGGCGGGCCCGAGCAAATCCTGGACAGCAACCTTGGGCACAGGAAGTTTCCTTTGAGTGCCATCAGGTCGGCTGATGATGTCGGTCAAGGACATGCCACTGCTCCTGGGCGCAGCGGGGGGAGTCTGGGTAAGCGAGAACTGCCCATCGAGAGCGGGCTCGAGAGGAGCCAGCGCAGGCGTCGTGTGCTGCTGGCCCAGGGAGAGGTTCCTGAAAGGGGGCAGCTCAAGACCAGGATGAGGGCGCAGACGAGGCGAGTGAGCAGGAGTAGCGAGTGGTGTGTGATCGGGAGTGGGTGATAGCGAGTCGTGGGAGAATGTTGGGGAAGAAGGTGCTGTCGAGTTGGGCGAGTTGGGCCTCGACCTCTTGGCATGCCTGTAGGACTGGCCATAGTGGTCATCGTGATCCTCGTGGGAGTGCGACCTGGACATGTGATAAGCCTGGAGCCCAGGGAGCTGATTCCTGGAAGCTGCGGCGGCATGCAGAGTGTTTCCGTAGAACTGGAATCGATGCTGGAAGTGATGGTGACCAGCGCCGTCCCGCTCAACTTGCCCGGCGGCCCTAGCGAGGAGCGAGATATCAGGGCCACTTTGGCTGCCAGCGGAGCTGCGGGAATGGCTATAGGGGTTAAGACCCGAAGGAGCAAAGTTGTAAGGGCTATAAGAGTGGTGAGGGGGTGACACATTGGGAGAGGACATGGCAGTAGGGGGAGCAGAGCGAATAGCCTTGGGGCCGGGAGGAGGCATCATGTCGGGCTGCAACCCGTGGCTGTGAACGAGGGGATGCTGCTGCTGCTGGCCCTTGTTTCCCCTCCGCGAGTTGGGATTGCTGTGTATCCTCGAGTGCCGAGTCAGCTCGTCCGAACGCGAGAACTTCTTGCTACAACCCGGGAACTGGCACGCGTGCGGCTTCTCTCCTGTGTGTGTGCGAATGTGTCTTGTCTGATGCTCGAGGCGGTGGAAAGCCTTGTCGCACAGAGGGCACTTGTAAGGCCTTGGGAGCTCGTTGGCGGGCTCAGTGGGTTGGGCACCAGGCAGGGGCCCGTTGGGGCGCAACAAACCGACTGTCGCCATGTCTGCTTCGGGCTGTGGTTGTTGCTGTTGTGGTTGTGCGGGTTGTTGTCTTGGGGAACCGCTGTGATCTCTCTTCTCGGCCGTTGATTCCGATGGATTCAGCAGATTGGAAACATCTACTGCTGACTGTACGCGTTGCATGTGATCCGCCTCCTCTTGGGACCTAGCTGTCCCAACTAACGTCCTGGAGATGTGGTGTGTGTGGTCTTCCAATTGAGCTGTTGCGCTCGCTTGCGTGCAGCTGCTCAGGAGAAGAGGTGAGGGAAAAAGGTTGCCAAAGAGTTGTGACAGAAATCCCTCTTTTTCCTCCTCGCTCGTTTTTCGCTGGATTGTTGTTTGCTGGCGCCGACGACTCCGAAAATCCTGAAGTGAAATCTTGGGATCGTAAATCGGAACGTTGGTGTGGAGATCGAAGCTGGTGTTTGTTTGGGTGTTGGTTCCTATGTCGTTGTGTGTTGTCTTCCTTGATAAGGTCAAGTGCTGTCTGTGGTGCGGGCGCGGGTTGAAGGCGATGTGGGTGATTGTTGGGGAACGTTGAGTGGTATGGGGAAGTAGTGACGAAAAACGGCGGGAAGAGATTATTTGGGGGAGCCGCACTGGTTTAAATGGGGGATGGGCGGTCTGACAGCCGGACTGACATGGGGCAATAGGCGGGCATGTGTGGACAGTGTGGGACAGGGCAGTGGACAGGACA
Organism: Copromyces sp. CBS 386.78; assembly: GCA_030685235.1. Lineage (NCBI taxonomy): Eukaryota > Fungi > Ascomycota > Sordariomycetes > Sordariales > Sordariaceae > Copromyces > Copromyces sp. CBS 386.78. The sequence goes on from MU839198.1 coordinate 62,342, forward strand.
GGCCAGCAAGGGTGTGGAGTGGGCGGGTGGACGTAGCGACGACTCAGCGAGGCAGGAACACCTGGAGGACTGGGCTGGAGGGATGCCAGGGGGAAGAAGGGGAACCTGGAAGGTGCAGGTGCCTAGTGGAGGGGGATCTGAGCTGTTACAATCGTACCGGTACGCGGTAATATTTCGGAAACACGAAAGATTGTAAATACGTAACTGACAGCTCTCACCACCAACATTGCTTGCTGCTAACCATTTTGGGTAATGAACAGCCCGATGAAAATGAGCAAAAGTTGAGCACATCCAGATCACGCTTCTCTAACATGCGTTCCAAAGTCAAGTCTACATGGAGAATTTAATGGAGAAGACCTGAACAGTACGATACGAAGCACTGAGTGCCGCGCTGGAGTAACTTAATGTAGGTACCTTGCAGCCCGCCCCTCCAGACCTCCACGGGGGCTTGTTGCAAATTTGGCCGGTGTGCCAGGAAGGCGCGGCAGGCTAGCGCTGGGGTACGTGGATTGACGTTGTGGGTTCAGACTTCGTTGCTGCAAAATTACACGATATTACGCCTAGACAAGTACCGACCGTACCGGTACACCTGGCAAGTGGCAGTGGATGGCGTGCAGCCAAGCTCGCAGCCAGCCAGACATTCTTTCACACACGACTATCAATCACTTTCCCTCTTTTTTTGGTATCCATGCTCTGCCTGCCTCTCAGTCGATCGGAGAGGGGGCTTGTAGGTATGTATGTACTCTATGGCATGGTCGGCTGATAAACAGATCCGGGGCGCCGCGGGGGAATCTCTGGATGAGTATGGAGAAAATGGTGGGGTGAAGTGGAAATCCGAGCAGGAAACAGACACTGACCCCATGGGAAAATGGCAAAGGGCGTTTGCGAAATAGTTTCCCCCTAGGTCTGTAAGCTCCATCTTGGCGCCAATCCTGGTGTGTAAGAGATTACGCCGCAACCCTTTGGCCCTTTTGTCCACAGGTCACCGCAAGCAAGACACGCTGGCTGGCTGGGCATGGCTTGGAACCTCTTGACTCTGCCTGAAACTGGAAGCTCGAGACAGACTGGATGGCTACGTGAAGGGCTTCTAACGTTGCATAAAAAGGGCCAGAGGCCGGCATACGTCGAGGCTTCTCTCCTGGAGCGAAGCCGGCATCATGCCAAAAGACATTTTTGTGTAAGCTGCCTGGAGGGGACGTTACGAATCAGGCCGATCAGAGAGAGGGCTTGGGGGCGGTGAGGACGGTGGCTGAGCTCGGGAGTTGGGCGTTGTCAAGTCCCAGCTAGCTGTCAATATTCAGCTACTCTCTCGTCTCTTTTTGCTTGTGCTTCCACTCCAAAGAAATCTCTTTTGGTCTCACTCGTCGGGTTGGGCGACCAAATTTGTCAAAACAAAGTCAGTCGACACATCACAATTCCGTCACTCCCCGGCCAGCATGTTGAAGGGAGCACAACAGGATGCAGGCCAAGACAGCTGTTGCACTTTTGGGAGACAGACACCTGAGAACTTCCTTTTCCGGTCACGACGAGAAAGCCTCTTCTTCTTGAGAACCATACACGTGTTGGGCGGTAGCCGTCGACGAGGTGGTGTTTGTGCTTTTGTGTGTCTGCCTGTCTGGGCTGCCTTGTCTTGAAAGACCGTCAGATACAGAGACAATCGCGTCATGAGGACCACCGTTCTCGCCAGTTTCTGGCCGTCTCCCCCTCATCCGCCGTAGGCACGGCAGATCTCAAAGGCCCCGGCCCATAGTCTAATCACGTCAAACCCGCCTGGCACATAAAGCTGCGTTTAAAGTTTGGCGCTTTGACCATACGAGGAAGGAGTTGAGGCTTTTTGCATGTGGGGGCTGGTTCGTTCGGCCATGATGGATCTGCTTGTGAGCTCCTCGGAAGGGAGACCGCCTCACAAAACCACCATGGTGCCAGACTCCATATTGTTCAGTTCCCCATGTTTTGGGGTGGAGGACGCTCCACAGACGACAGAAGTGTGAAATCATATGTTTCGGCAGAGACCCTCGGCCAGCCAGCAGACAGGCAAAAGAGAGACTGGAGAGCAGACAGGGAAAGACGTGGGACGTGAGCCCAGACAGGCGCGCCCCGAGGGGTGGCGCCAACAGAGATAAGACTTTCCACTTTCCAGTCCCAAAGCGTAAAGCGTGGAGGGCCCTAGATTGTGGGGAGGCCAGCCGCTTTCATTAGCCGCAGCCTGGGGTTTTGCTCATCAAGGTATGTACACCGGGAGTCTGTCTCCGTGTGGTTTGCTCCGAGACATCCCGACGTCCTCGAGAGTCCGACGGTCTGCTGGACAGTGAGAGTGCTATCCTCTACGATTTTGGCTCGTAGATATGCCGTCTGAGAGGTGTCGCCCAAACGGTCATTCCCTGTCGTGTGCTACCGGGTACGATGAGGGGGAAAAGCTGGAGAAGAATGCCCAGACGGGCGCGGGTCTAGAGCCTTATCTCAGCCGAAACCTGGGGTAAGTTTCGTGAAGCTCAAAGAAAACTGTTCAGAAAGAGGTGAAGGAGCGAGATTGGCCTCGTCTACCTCGGTGAGACTCTGGCGAACATCCGGCCGGGGTTAAGAGGCCAAGTCAAGACAGGTTGCTGTTCCAAAACGCCAATTGTCTTGTCGACGGCGAGGTGCTTCACAGGGTCGGCCGGGGTTTGCCTCAGGTGGTCGTCGTCGGTCGGGAGAACGAACAGCACGGAGTCCCTCGCCTACCTACGGTCAAGTGCTACGGTACCGACTCCCGTCTTTGGGTTGTTGCTCGGCCAAAAGTCCACCGTTTCTTCCACCTCTTCAGATGATGGCGCCATTCCACGCCTTGTCACTGTAACAAAGCGACGACGTGGGGGTTTCGGTCACACACTCTCGACCTGTTCAAGCGTCATCATTTCATTTGCACGCCATCCATCACTGACTACTACCCACCACAAGATCCAACTGCCGACACCACCAACGACCCGGATCGGAACCAGTTCCTGTCTGTCTCTTGGAAAACCCGTTCACGGGTTCATAGGTTGTGTCTCACAGTCTTCCGTGCTGTTGACGCAATGAACACCAGCAACAACTGAATTGTCAAGGTTCTAGAGTGTTGGTATCCACAAGTCCCCACGGGGTTCAGGCACATGGGAGTAGAGGAAAGCTTTACTCCGTCATCGAGATAACGCTAGCCTGAATAGGAAGCTTTCTGCTCCTAGGCCTAGATCGACACATGCAGATTTAAGATGCTGAAGTCTATGGGTAGTGGCAGTCGTGATTATTATTCCGGACCTGGATAAAGAGTAAGATTGAATCAAATTCTCGCTTGACTTGACTTGTGTTGTTGGCGGGCTTGACGATGAAGCTCCGAGGCTCAGTCCGTTCGAGTCGCAAATACGGGGTCCCCGGATCTCCGTACTCCAGCTTCTGGGGAAGCGGGATGCTCGGCATCTGAATCATGGGGAGAGCCAAAGCTAAATCTCACCCAATTTTTTTGAAGATATCACTGAACCTGGCGCATCCTCTTCATCGTGTCGGATAGCCGTCTTCCGGTAGGCTGCTTGCGATGAGTTTTTCTTTCCGTCGGTACCGTATCGGTCTGACACGGCAAGGGTAGCGGTCCCAGTCAAAGGTGAGCGACAGGAACGACAGCTTTCCCCGGAATGGTCACGGTGAATTTGCGGAGAGGCATTTTCCGCCCGCAGCTGAAAAAGGTGAAAGGAAGAAAAGGAAGATACTGGGGTTTTGACGGTATACGGCGGTATCGTGAAAGGTTTGCCAAGAGCCTCCACAGAAAGGCCGAATAAATACCTGGAGTTTCCCCGAAGCTCCTCGGCAGCGGCAAAAGAAAGAAACAAGGGAGAAAAAAGTTTTCTTCACTTCGTCTGGATTTTCATGTCATGAGTCTCCCCGCAATTGCCACATTTTGGCAAAGAGAAATTGCTTTGGCCGGGATAGCAGCTGTTGTCGTAGGGCTTCAGAAGGAAGCGACGACACGGTCGGTTATGCGATACGCATTTACCCGACGGATCCGCAGTTGCTGTTTCCTAGACCGTTCGCCATCAAACTCTCCCAGAGGGAAGGAAGCCCTGAAAGACAGCGCTGGGGCCACCTGTTACATCCCCAATGACATTCCGGGTTTTGGCCGGGTATACGTGTATGGCGCAATATGGTGGCTCGGGCACCTCATAGGATACGCTGCGGTATCAAAGGGTAAGATACGTGTTCGTATTAGTGTATGGTATCGTACATACAGCCGCGCAGATGCATCTTACAATGTCGGTACACGTGTCTGGAGCATTGGCTGTTTAATGTCCATCCATCTCCATTCTCCAGCTATCGTATCCACCGTCCCGGACACATCTCCACGGACAAGCTTTTTAGCTTCAGTCGTGCATTCCTGCTGCTCCCCTTGTCGTCCCCCAATTTGTTGATACGTATCAAAGACAGAAAGCGCCGAGTCGCACCGAGCCAAGCTTGGCCAACCATCGTGAGTTTGAGCACGTTTGATACATTTCCAAATTGTCTGGAACAGCCAATGCCGCCCAGTGGTTAGCATCAGATCTGGGTCAATTGTTTGCCCGCGATGCATCGTGCAACAGGTACGTTCCATTCAGGAGTCACTCATCCGGCGAAGTCAAGGTGAGGCGATGATCTTGGACCCAGCGAACGGAGACGCAGGAGATTGCGACGATTTGGTGCTGCGTGGTAGCTGATGATGGGCAGATTTTAAACCATTGATGAACGAGCGGGGAGTTGCGGGAAAATACACTAGATGATGCCCCTCCGATCACATGAAAGGCTCTCACATCGCAATTGAGAACTTGGGATGATGCTGGATTGGGGGTCGGTGTGCTGAAATTTGGGGGATGTGCCCCCTAGGCCAGAAAAGGAAGACAGGTGGAATTCCGTCCCTTTTCTCCGAACGGTAATCGCCGCCGGTGATGTCGGTGATGTCAAACCCCTGGCTTTCTCCTCCCTGGCAAATTTCCACATTTCTTCGCGCCAAGAAAACATCACCAACCGTCACATTCACTACCATACACTGCCTTCGCGCTTTCAACTTCTCTGAACAAACCCGAGGCTTGATCACACTGTAGCAGTGCCGTTTCCGCAAATTGATCCGACACGTGGGAAGCACATCTACTCTACAAGAAGCGGCACCAGTTCATCCACAACGTCTTTGACCGTCGTCCTCATGGCCGGATGGGAATTGAACCGAACGCAGGACAAAGGGCCCCCACGTTCGAACCACACAAGTCACAACTGCAGCTGCTTCACGGCACCCGGTTTGGGTTTAAACAGGGGTCGCAGATCCGGGGCCCGGGTGCCCTTTCCGGCAAGCGTCACTGTCAAGGACCTGTCAGGGACATCCAAAGGGAGAACGCTCCGATGTAGAGCTCACCAGTGAGTGCAATCGAACCAACAAGCTGGCAACAAGCCATCATTTTACTTTTGTGAGATGTTACTGAAACGACATGAGAGCCATGAACTCTCGCCATTCGTCTGCAATTTTCTCACTTGTCAGTCTGCTTGGTTCGTTCGCTACTCATCTTGGCTCAACGTGTCGTCAGGCAAGTGAGAGACAGACTCCGCAAGTCCCGCAAGTCTGGAGGAACTCATCCGCTATGTGATGGACTTGATATGGCACCCGGACATCTTCCGCGTAACGAATGATGATGCTCAAGGGTCGTGGCTTTTGTGATATTATTCAGCGCTGACGAAGGCTCATGATCGCAGTGGCTCATCATACCGGAAGCACCGAAGACTAATCCCTCAGCCGAATCTATCAGTCGACTTCAAATTTCGATGGTGACAAAAGCTAACAGAACACTGGACAATGTTCGATGGCATTCAATGGTCCATACTAGAGCCTCGTTCGGGTAAGGCTTGGCGTAGGCGTTGATCTAAACTAACAACTGACCAAAAGACACTTCAACGACTCATGAACCTCTAGGGGACAATTATTCCATGTCACATGCCCCTTTCTTCAACCCCAAAATTCCCATGTGGAGATCTCACATCTCTCTTTGATAACGTCCCTGTCAGGGGCCTGGGGACCAGACTGCGAGATATGTACGTACCGTAGGGTCTAGACGAGGGGTCTCAATCTTATCAGCCTTTCGCACAATCCGCCCTCCCCTTTTCTCTTCGAGGCTCTTCGGGATTCGGCCTGACCACCCGGGCGGTACTGAGTCGTACCCCATACCCCAATACGCAGTTCTGTACGAGACAGTTGCATGTGTCACGCAGTTACAAGACGCTAAAAGGCTGACAGACAGCAAGGAAAGGTTGAAGGCCGTAAACACACTGTAACAGACAGGACAGGGTTCAAGTGTCTTCACCGTCCATTACCGTTCCTCCGTACCGAGGGCGAGGAGCCTCTCGTGTCTCAGGGGAAGATCGAACGAAAGGAGCGGGCGAACGGCTTCCCCGGACCCCACGGGGAGAGAAATACGCCGGCTATGCCTCTATAAGCACTCCTTAATTTCCCCATTAGGGATAATGCCGATCTCAACCCCACAACATGAGCAAGGGATGAGCCTCAAATCCCACCAGGTGGGATACCGGGTCAATTCGGGGACCGGGGAAACATGATCCGTCCTCCTCATCGTCATTTTCAGGACAGTACGCGGGGAGCAACTTGCCCTTGCTTCGCTTCGTGAGAAGCGAGAAGCTCATTTTTGGGCTTGCGACAAAGGGGCAGGGAAAGGGGGCTCGCTAGAATGTTCTCTCCTTCTTCTCCAAGGACCAAGGTAAGAGGGCTTTAGGCGAGTCTGGGTTGGCATTGACGGTTTTCCGAAGCCTGATGATGGCCAGATAATTGGTAATCATCAAACGAGACAAGGAGGAAAAAAAATAATAATAATAAAAATCGTAAAATAATGACCTGATTAGCATAACGAAGCACAAGCAGTGCAGCCCAGGCGGGAAGACTTCGGGAAATGAGAGACATTGATCGGACATGTGGGTGGGATGCCGAGTTTTAGGGCCACGGGAAATCATTGTGTATGGCGTCGATGGGTGCAATTATTCCGTGGTGTTCAAACATGGATCTAACAAGCTAATGACTTGGGACTTGGCTCCTCGTAAGCTCGTTTTCTAGGCTGCCTGTGGTCTCGGTGCTCACAGACGGATGAAATCATCCAGCCTGTGAATCAGTTCTCACCAAGGAAGTGCCGATGTCGAGCACCTCTAGCAGCTTTCAAAGACAATGAATCATCTGGGCCGTATCTATAATTATCGTAGACTATCATGATGGGCAATGGACTTGGTTAGATCTACCGATTCGTCGAAGTGGTAGGACGTCATACTTGCGCGACTGATTGTGGGATTAGCAGCTGATAGTTGTGATGATTCGACGACCAACGGACTAAAAGAGAACGCTTGGACATTTTCCATGACTGCCGGTTGTATGGGACGGTGTGTTGGTAACAGTACGTATCGATTAGATAATCAATTTCCCACCTCGCAGTTCAAAGAGCTGGACCTGCCTGGAGCTGCCTGCACGGGCATGCACGTGGCTGGCTGTGAATGCAGCGTCTTTGCACTTTCCCATCTGTCATCCCAAACCCGGCCGCCATTACCGTAACGGTACGTACCGTTCCTTCCAGCCGCCTTTCCCCGCGGGATGTGCGCCGGCTCTCCAAACAGTCTTGGACTTGGCATCTCCAAACTTCGCGACAAATTCCCTAAGGGCGTGTTCGGCGCCCCGTTTTTGGGGCTCGGAAATCTTCCAAGTCAAAATTTCCAGGTCCTGTTCGAAAGCACCTGGAAAATTTCCGAGTTGGAAATGCACCAAAATCTGGGCTTGGAAATTCAAAGCTCCACAACAGCCATCTGACCAATCAGATTAACGTATTTCTTCGGAAATCCTGCGTTTCATTTCCAGACCTCCAGACCTCTGGAAATGGACTCGGAAATCCATTTTTTAACCTTTTTCATCCCCAAGATCCACATTTCGAGACCACGTGACTCCTTCATCATCACTATAACACTAAAAATCCGAGAATTTTGTTTCCGAATTTTCGAACAGGCTTTGGAAACGCCTTTGGAAATGGTCTTGGCCACGAACCAGCGGACCCATAATTTAACGGAATTTGCCGCTAAAATCCATTTCCGAACAGGCTATCTGGCTCTACGGAAATCCTACTTCCAAAAGCCCATTTCCAGGTCCAAAAACGGGGCGCCGAACACGCCCTAACAACTGACGTCGACCAAGCCAGCAAGACCGAGGTGGCCCAGCTACGTACCTTTGCGAAAATCGCGAACCCTGCCCGCGCTCCGGCCGGAACACCGACGATCATCGAGTCCCTCCCCCGGATCTACACTAAGTGCCCTTTAGCCGCCTTACGGCGTACATTACCGTAGCAGCCGACGCCGAGCCCTGACAGTGACCGCAACCCCGGAGAACAACGGGGACTGCTTATTCTCCGCTTCCCATTCCCGGGGTAGACAGGGCCGTTACAAACTCCCGGGCTGGAGTGTCCCGTCGCTGCCCGGTCCAGAACTCGTCGGGCAAGATGGACTACCACGATAGACATGGCCATGATGTCGCCAGCTTTGATGATCTCCCTTCAACACGTGAGATGCCCCGATATCCGTCTACGTGAATGCTCAATCGCTGACGTATCCCGTGAAGATCGCATGCCTACCGTTTCCGCTGCCGATGCCTTGGATGACCTGAATGATGGGAACAACTCGCCTTTCATCCCTACAAGCCTAGATGCCCTCGATGCCGCTCTAAAACCTGGTCTGAATATCGATACAGTCACTGGTGGAGTACAGAAGGGTCAAGTTACCGAGATTTGGGGACCTCCCGGCGTGGGAAAGACTGCCTTCGGGTGAGTTGACCGTTCGCATCCAAGGAAAGCAGGTGGCTCCCCGGTCTAACTGATACCATGCAGCATACAACTCGCAGCCAACTGCCTGAATGAGGGCAAAGGTGTCGTTTGGGTAGGTAGGTCCGTTTGTGCATCTCTTGTACAGTCAACCTACGGGCTTGCTAACCATTCGCCTTGACTTCCCCGATACAGATGGATTTCACCGAGTCCCGATTGAGCGCATGCGCTCTGTCCTCGGCTCCAAAGTAACGAAGGACAAGGATGGGGAACAGGAAGGTGCGACAGTCGATGAGCGCCTCGATGCCCTCACGCACTACACATGTCCGAGTCTACCTCACTCGATTGCTCTTCTATGTCGACCAACGCCGAGCTGCATACCGCAAAACACATCGCTCATAGTGGTCGATTCGTTATCAGCGCTGGTAAACCATGCCTTCCCAAGGACACCAGAGCAAAATAAGGTGGTGGATAGTAAGGGGAACAAAGGTAGGTACGTTCTCTCCACCAGTAATGCATGGAAGTAGTCTGACAGTCTCAAAGTTCCGTCCCTCTCCGCGCGGAGATTGCAAGTACTGCAGTACATCATCGGTGCACTTCAGAAGCTTGCCGCCACGAGAGACATAGCCATCGTTATTCTCACACAATGCGCAACAAAGATGATGCAGGCAGAACGGGGAGCAACTCTCGTACCGGCTATAAATGCCAGCGTATGGGAGCAGGGAATCTCTACCAGGCTTGTGCTGTACCGCAACCTAGCGTTCAGTGACGCAAAGGTGCAGGGCTTGCGTCTCGTCGGAGTGCAAAAGCTCAACGGGAAGACCAGCGAAGCACCTGTTGACACTATCTGCGCTTTTGACATCGAAGAGGTATGCCTAAACCCTCCCAGGTACATGTCTGCTCATTTATTAACATGTCATATATCAGAGCGGCTTGGTTACAGTCGAATACGACTTTAGCGAACCGCTACCAAACCACTTGTCTACACCGAGCACGAAGCGAAAGTTGGGTGACACCACCTTCGAGATAGCCGATAGCGACGATGAGGACTACGGTTGGCAGGAAGAGGACGACGAAGCCGTGCCGCCTCCGCCTTCGCAGTGGCAGGGAAGCGAGGACATCCTTCTTGTTCCTGAACCTGAAAGCGAGCAAGAGTGTGAGGACCAAGAAGAAGAGGAGGAGAAGGAGAAGGAAGAGGGATATCACGAAACCGCAGATGCAGGTGATGAAGATGCAGATGACGTCTTCAATACCACGGCGGACGAATCGCTGCTCGCCAGTAAGGTCTTTGGTCGTGATCGGGAGATTCAGGATTCCCAAGACGACTGGTGAGTCCGTCCTGATCACAGCTGAGCCGCACAATCAAACATTCACACCCACGGAACGGAGTCAAAGATAGCCGGTCACAACTCGGTATCACTGGTATCAGTGGTATCGTAACCATGCACCCCTGAATGAATGCTACGCTGGTCTTACCGTTCCCCAGTTTCGATGGCATCTCTTCATCTCCAGCTTGTCTCCAGCTTCTCCAGAGCGCTCCACCTCCAAGTTCCCCTCGGCCCCTCGCCGAGCTGGCGCCCCCATTCTCTGCATTCACTCGCCGATGCTGGAGCACCAGCAGGCTTCCCCTGACATGACCGTCAAGCAAGGCTCATGCGAATGGAGAAATATATGGAGAAAACCCCAGTGGCAAGTCTGAAAGAAACTCCGTGTCAGGAACCTTGATGGCCTCCTTGTGACCCTGTCTCGTTGTATCCTCCTTCCCAAAATCTCTCTCTTGCGTTTTCGCGTATCAATTGGGGCTGCTGGGTGGTGTTGCGGCCCCCATGGAGGAGAAACGGGAGGGACCAGGTTTGCGGCGAAATGTCGATTTGATGCGCCGACACCATCTCAATTTTTTTTTTTGCAATCAAGCGATGGCACGCACGCATGGCATCAAAAGAAAAACCCAAATTTTCTCTTCCTCGGTCGGTCCGGTCAAGGTTCGTTCGTTTTGCCGGGATATCAAATTCGGATCAACAGCCAATTGCTGGGTGCGGTGTCTCCCTCGGCCTTATGCCGGATCTCCTTCTGTGGTCCCATGTTTTTGGCCGAGCAAATTCCGACGTCCAGGTCTTTTGTATCTTTCTCTTCTTCTTTGTGGTGTTGCAATTGTACACTGCAATTGGTAAGTTCAGGGACGGTTATCCCCATCCTCACAACCCAGTCACAAAGCTCGGTATCATCTACCGATGCTACATTGAAGGAGGCTCCGCACATTCTCCGCTGAAAGCTGAAAGAAAAAAAAAGCCTTGGGCGTGCCGGGACCCGGGGTTCTTGGCGTTCAATTCCACTTGTCTTTCCCACTTGGGAATTGGGATTGGCGACTCGAAAGGGAGCTGGAGCGGGCGCAGTCGGAACGGGGGTCTGGGGAGTTAGGTCGGGTTTTTGCTGTTGGAATTGTCTCTCTCGAAGTTTTGCGGGCGGGTTGATTGTGGGCGTGTGGGATGTGATGTGGGATGAGGGGTGATGAGGGTTTGAGCGAGATAATGCCAGGCTTGTTTATTACTAGGGCCCTGTTGTTACCTGCCAGGGACAAGAAGGAGGCAAAAAACTCGCGGAGAAAAAATAGGGAAGAAAGAGTTTGTTGGACCCCACTATTCGTAACAATGATACAGCGTGGTAGTTACGATACGTGTTATGTTACTGATACCGTACGCCACAAAGTTTCAGGCACAAAGCGTATAATCGCTCCAATCAGACGATGCGGCACGGCACTGGACGGGAGTGGTGCCTGTACGATACGATCCATTGGCGATGCCGAAACACAGATTTGTGTACACTACGATCCAGAAGATTCTGTTCGCCGTAGCCAAACACCAATACGAGATGGAAGTTCACAAGGAAATCAAAGACATTTGCATAACGGACACGTGTGTTTACGAGATGCCGTTGCATCTAGTGTAGTGTATTGCCAATTGCCCGTGGACCGCCCGCGCCGCCCACTACACTACTGTACGTCAGGATTTCACTGCCACTGCTGCCTGAAGGAAGGTCCGTCTGAAACAGCGCGAGAAGAGCGCGAGAGTAGCGAGACAGCGAGGCCAACTTGAACACCAGGCCGGATCGGGTCCGAAAAGCAACTTCAAACCATACCTTAGCTGGATCACGACGGGAAGTCTGATAGGCCCGCCTATTTGCTGTGCTGGACATGCTGCAGTGGACAAGCAACTTGTTCCAGGGGCAATGCAACAACTGCAAGCCATTGAAACCAACGACTACTGCCAAGCAACTGGCGCTAGGCAAACTGCTGCTGGTGCATCGAAACTCAGGGCGTGTTTGGTTCAACCAACACATTTTCAATCTGTTTTTAACAGGGGTAGAGGAGGGTACAAAGCGCCATCTGCAGTACGCGACTGACGCGTTGTACCCTGTCAACTAACAAAACGCTCTATCTTCATGGTCCAACCCGTGAAGATAGAAACCAACAGAATGAACCATCACCATACCGGATTAGGAAGTTGATAAGACCTCATGCAAGCACATGCACGCCGTGTACAGGGGAGGTACGGCCAAGAGCCTGGTGCATTCAGCTTACAGGGGGGTTACAGGGGGTAAAGGAGGTCCGACGCCGGATCTATCTTACGATTTGCAATGTGTTGGCTGACAGGGATAATTTCCCCATACAAACTTTTGTTTTGATGGTTGAACCAAACACGCCCTCAATTGCGACAGTTGTAACACAGGGAAACTGAACGCTTTCTCTATTTCCGTGTTATTTTCGTTGGTTCTACTGTACTCAACTCAATTGCACAGCATCGCACAATCTGTTAAATGACTGAAACATCAACAACATCAATGATGCTTCCGCACAGGCACACGGCACGCTTCGACAACTGACAAGCAAATGACCACCGTGATTGCACCGGTATAGAGGCAGGGCTCGTTCCAAGTTCCGGATCAAGTATGAAGGTGCCGCTGCGCCCCCGATGAGGAGACCATTCCGGCCACCGACCGGTGAGAAGAGAAAAGCTTCTCCTCTCACGTCCTGGAGGGTTCGCTACTTAGGTACCTTGGCATATTCGTCCGGAGAAGGACGGACGTCAAGTAGGCCTGACATTCGGCCTCCGTTCCTACATATTCCAGACGGTGGGTGAGGTGCGCAAGAATTTTTACAAGGATGAATGGAATCAATGACGACGACTGAGAAGGAATGTTGGAAACAGGAAACTTGCACCTCGCCAACGACAAGCGAGAAAATGAGAGTCGCAGTGCTGTGTTGTGTTGTCACATTCCAAACTCCTTCCTTACTGCTGGCTTGCCTTCCATTCCATTGCACTCGCAGAGTCAATCAAGGTTGCAGGGCCGATCCGATCTGTATGTCGCTCGATGCGGCGGCTCTGCCGCCTTGTTTAACAGCCTATGTGTTATATGGGATGATATGTTATGTACCATCAATAGTCGAGAACGTGGACTATCATATCTAGTTCGCAGCAACCAGAGAGAGCTATGTATGTCGATACGGAACCCAAACTCACCACATCGAATCACCTCAGCGGGTTCATTCAGTTCTTTCCCGGCCCGTATATGTACCGTTCCGTCTAAATCCTACCCATCTCGCTTTCTCTCAGTTACCCCGACAGAGACGGGATGATAGCATCAACCACGGAACCGAACTGTGAAGGGGGGCGGTGACACAGCGGCGCGGCTCGGCGCCTTAGCAGCTCAACCGGGACGGACGAACTTAAGCCTAAGCTGTGTTACGCTCCTGAAAAATCTCGATTTATTACCAACACGGTCTTCGCCACGAGCCACGAGCGAGATGGGTACGAAAGAAAGAGAGTCAGGTGTCGGCCGGCGTGGATGTAGAAGGTCTGCGAAGTAAAGCCTGTTTGAGTTGTGCTCAACTGCCCTTGCCGGGAGTCGAGGGAGGGGTGTGAAGAGTAAGAACCTTGACAAAAGTCTGTGTGAGATGAGTTTTTTAACTGCTGGTGTCCAAGGGCGTACATAGCCTACATAGAACCAGAATTTAGGATGTCTCGAGGCGGCGGTTTATGCGGCGTAACATTCCCCTTTCACACAAAGGTACCTCGGAAGAAGCTTGGTGTTCGTTGTGGCTTGTCGGCTCCTAGACTACTTTCTTCACATGCCTAACATAGGTATCAACTTGATACAAACTTCAAATCAATCAGGGTCCAGATCACAGTGCGTACCATCTTTCCTTCTTCCCTGCTTCTTCAAAACTCAAAGTGTACAATCTAACCCTGGTTTGTTTGTTAGTCTGGTACAAAAAACGCCAATTTCCACTCTCGAGGCATTGGAAATGGAAAAGTATTGGGTTTTGGAGCGGATGGGTGCTGTTGGGGCCTGCTCTCTTATATCTTCTCGTCCCCAAAGGCCTTAAGAGTAGACGGAAAGTAGACGGAGAGAAGCATAAGAGGCTTCTGTGGCGTTTTCAACCCTTGCAATTGTCCCATGACGCTTCAAACGGAAGACTATTTCTCTCTTTCGAAGCCAATGAGAACTCCAGATCTCCCCTGCTCAACCCATGGCCGAAGAACCAAACTAACAAACAAACCAGTATTGTATTGTACGCAGAATTGCGTGCTTGGCAGGGTCCAATGTCCGAATCCGGTCAACATTAAACGGTCACTTCACTGGCCTCCCTCTTCCGATCTCTCGGGTAGTATCTTTCACAGGGGCTGTCTGGGACAAATTGGCCCATTCACATGTTTTTTTTTTCTTTTTTTTTTTTTCTCATCTTTGACATGAGCTTCGTGGCTCGTATCAAATCCCCGGACGACAACTCCGTTCGTATGACTTGTTGTCCCGGACCCCTGCACTTTACCCCAAATTACCTAGAAGGAGTCTGGAGTCCCCAGATCCACCTGCCGACTTGAGCCTCGAGCCGCGGCCGGGGAACGGCGCTTATAAGACCGGGACTAGTATAGGGGACGAGATTGAGAGGTCGGGACCGGAAAATTTGTTATTAACCGTAGCCCGTAGCCCGTAGCCGCGTTCGTTGCATATATCTTGTCTCCAACGTTTTCAACAAGGGACTCGTTCGGTACCTGCCTACAGGTATTCTCCCTTCACCGGTGGGGTAGCCGGTCTTCAGTTGATATCGTAATCCTGCGGCTTCAATGGAAGGAGGGAAGGAACGGCCGAGGGACGGGATGAGACAATGGAGTTGATACGATACGGTGATGAATAATTCACTCGTTGGAGTACTTGTTCACAAGAAGGTAAAGAAAATGATTGATACGATTCGTTGTACCTTCCTTTCCAGCAAAGCCAAATGAAGTTGCAGACCGGCCATGCAAGCAAAACTTCCCCGTGGGGTTGTACTGGCGCGATGCAGGCGGCCATTTATGGATATATAAATGGCTTGTTGTTGTTCGTTGATCAATGAATGGCACGGGTAGGGCAGACGGCCTAACGAACGAACGGACGACTGAGCCGCTTTTGCGATCAGTAGCATGTGCGTTGAGTTGAGTGGTCCAAGGTCTTGGAAGGTGTCGTTGTTGATTCACACGTGTTTGCGCAGCTGATGGACGCAGGGGTTGGTTGGTTGGTTGGTTGGTGTTTGGGAGGTGCTTGCTGGTGTTTTATTGGTGGTGGTCGGTGGTTGGTGGTTGAGATCGGATCGATGATGGTAGCTGTGTCCCGTTGTGTTGACACATGTGAAGAAAAAACGTCCGAAACAAAAAAACGTTAAATACAACACATTACAGAACGGAAACAATTTGTACGTATGTATCCGTGCATGTGTCTGGAAAGAAGTCCGTACAATTGCTTCCATGTGTTTTTTTCTCCCGGTAAACTCCAAAATTTGGATTACCATTTTTCAACCGGAACTTCCAAGGCCGACAAATCGGCAAATATGGCCTGTCAAAAAAAGGTAAAATGGTTATTTATCCCTGACAAAAACCCTCATTCCGCGATTTTTTACATGCGCTACGCCCTACAAGTGGGGCTCCCTGACCTACCAATTTGACGACATTCGATCTCCGAGACGGCTTTCAGTTCGCTGGTAGTTAAGTTCCGACACTTCAAGATTCGGACCGTGCCTTCACACACTCCTTTGCAGAACGTGAAAACGCCCTCAACACACCCTCACTTCTTCAAAGGGACGCCCCGCCCCTGACAGAGTTCGTCGGCCCGTTCCATTTCCGCCGGGCCCCTTTCCGGGCTCTTCCCCTCACCAAACCTCAAACGATACCTCGAACGATACTCATATCGAGAGCCCCACATGGTCACATCCCCCGCGACTCCGAACGTCCCAACGGTCTTGAGTCCGGAAACAAACATCGGATGATGGAGTGTGGGGGATGGGATCATCGCTATGGGGAGACAGATTGGCCCCGGGCGTGTTTCTACACAAGCGGTCTGGACCCCTCCCTTTCTTTGAGTTTGCTCAACCGTTGCGGATGGCTCGGCTTCTCTTGGCTTGTTGCTTGGGGAAGCGATTCCCGTGCTTCTGAAACGGGATATTGTGTGTGTTTCTCCACACGCACCGTATTTTTATGTATGTTTCTAGGATTTGGGTCAATCTCGAAGACGCTTTGTTTGTCAAAGATCCAAACAAACGGCCATCGGGGAAGATGAGGGTGTTGCTGTACCTCAACTGCAGTGTACTACAAAAGCGATGTTCCCGAGCAGCATGACCGAGAATGTAAGGTGTTTTCTCGCTCATAACAGGCACATACGACCATACCCACTGGAAAACTCGGGATCCCGTCCGCTCTCCCATAGATAAGCCAGTGAGGGCCAGACTAGTAGTTGGGTCGGTGACGACCAGCGAATCCCTGGTGTTGTATGTTTTTTGCATCTTTTTACTTTCATTTTGCTTGTCATTCTTTTCTCATTCTTATTTAGAGCAAGGAAACTGGTGCCCGGAATGGGTTGACAAGGAAGTGGCATTGGGATGTTTGACAATGGCAGTTGTCGCGTCTCTTTTTGTTCTTACGGTGAAAGCAAGCGATTGATTGTCTGTCCGTTCCGAAGATAACTTCTTTATTCTCTACCCCCTTCTAGAATCAGTTTTTTAGGTGCAATCTAGTCCCCTTCCTCTTCGCCCGTCTGCACAGTTCTTTCGCCAACCTTCAGCCGTTCGCTCATACAAGGATTCTTGTTATTTAGCTTTACCGCCTTATTGCATGGTTCATTCTAAGTGGTCGGGAGCTGTCTTGAAATCTTGCCTGCCTATCGAGACATCTTTGTAGCTTGAACTTGCTTGTTTACGCTGTCGCTCTCATATCACGCGTGGTTGGCGCTAGCAAACTAGGAGAGCAACGTGACGTATGGTTTCTTCCAAGTGGGATCCGGATAGTAATCGATCCGCCTGCTGTCATTGCGAATGGCTTTGGTCTTCGTGGCTCTGAATGCGGCTCAGCGGCGGAGTGGAACGTGAAGTCACAGTCGACCTTAGCTCGGCAGATGCTTCACCATCCTTCAATATAACTCGCCTGGCGATTCACAGCCTCAAAAAGCTTGTCTGCCTTTTAAGTCAAGACTCAGGCTTCTTTCTTCATCCATGTCCATGCAAAGATCTTACCTTTGGCAATCTTAGCGTACTGCAGTTGGCGATGGAGACACTATGTAGAGTGGCCCAGCACAAATGAGTTGGATGGACACTGCGACCATGTCAACGGAGGAAAGGATTGAAGCAAAGCTCGGAAGCGAGGCGGGATGAGTTGGGGATCGATGGTGCGGATGCTGCCAGGTTCGTGATGGGAATGCCTGCAGCATCGAAGCCAACGGCCGGAGTCGAGAGCATGGAGACGGTGAACGAAGTTGAGGAGTGTGGGAGTCAGGTCTAAAAGGCCGACGATGTCCTTCCTTTGTTGCCAGAATATTTCAGCAGCAGCAGCAGCACAGACAGGAACGATCACCATCAAGACCATCACCCACCTTTTGTTTCATCCCCTCAACCTTCTTGAACTGGCACGATCAACCAAGCCCTTTCAACGGGAGTCTCAGCTCAGGAACCTGGAAATGGAAGCTAACAAAAATGCAGAACACTTGTTTACGAACCATCATCAACATGCTCTCCAAGCAGTGTCTCACCTTCGGCGCCTTCCTGGCTGCCATCGTCTCGGCTTCGCCGATCTCCGCTCTGGGTCCCGAGGCAGGACTCATCATGATCCAGCAGAGCGAGTTTCTCAACGGCACTCTCACTTGGTAAGTCGTCATCGTCTGCCTTCGCATTGTCTGATCGCCGTCAAACAAGCCTTGCATCAACCTACCTACCCGCCCACCTCTCCGAGACGAACTTCACTGACCGACTCTTCTCTCACACAACCAGGTACGGGGAAGATCCGACCTTCACCAAGCGCTCCCTAGTCGATGCCGATGCCCCATTTAGCAAGCCGCTTAACAAGCGTTGTGGCAGCGACCTGCCCTCATGCGGCAACACCCACCAATCCTTCACATCGGTTTGCAGGACGCTGATCAACAACCTGCCTGACGCCGGAATCCTCAACAGCCCGCGGTCCACCTGCTATGACGTTATCTGTTCATGTGCCTTTTCGTGATGATGTATGTCTCGGGAAGCAAAACATCAAAATGGATTAGAACCATTTATACCACTCACCTGTTATAGCCATACAACAACTGTCGCCCCAGGAGTATGAATGGAGACGGGGAAACAAGAAGAGGGTCGATCGAAACACCACCAAAAAAGAATCTCGAATAATCTCATTGCCGATTTTGGACGAGCTGGGAATCGAACCCAGGACCTTTCGCATACAGGTGAGTATGCTAAGCGAACGCTCTACCAACTGAGCCACACGCCCGGAAAGTGGAGATGAAGATGATCGAGAAGTGGACGAGCTGGGAATCGAACCCAGGACCTTTCGCATGCTCGGAAACATGCTAAGCGAACGCTCTACCAACTGAGCCACACGCCCGGAATCTTGTTGTTGAATTGTCGTCCTGGAGGTTGACCTTTCAATCACGGCGTTTGGGTCCGGCGGGAGTAGTGATGTTGAAGTCCGAACGGCGATGCGGGTGAGGACAAGGTGCAGTACCGGGGCCGGAATTTTGGGTTGGCTTGCTGCCGCAGTAGCAGCTCATGGTGACTTTCGAAAGGGAATGGAGATTCAAAACAAATAACCGGCCGCGGTAGATTTACAATATGATGAGCTGAGCGTGCCACTGTCCCCTGATTGAGGGATGCCTGTCACCTCACAGCGCGACGATTATTCTGCGATATTGACGAGTTAGCCTGGATTCTGAGAGAAGCTGATGTTTACTAGTCACTGATGAAGAGGTCCCTGAGATTCTTAACAAAGAAGGGGAATAGATTGGAGTCGTGTTGTTGGAGGGAATGTCGGCGGGAGAACCGGGGAAGCGAGCAGTGCGGGGCGGGACACTGTTGCCTGTGCTGCGTCATTGCAAAGCGTGGGCTTGTTTGGCCAGCATGCTCGAGTAATTTGCGGGATAGAAGGATGAAAGTGAAAAGGAAATGATGAGAGACGGGTCATGCGCGTATCAGCCAGAGAAGCTGAGCAGTAAACAAACGGAATGAAAGTAGAAGAAAGAGAGGTGAAGAAGGCCAGGTGAAGTTGGGGTGAACGGGCGACACAGCCGGCGGGTGAAGTGACGGAATCGGTCGAGGTCGAAGGGTGTCGCCCAATTGGAAGCGGTTGGCAGGACATTGTGGTCTGTGCACCCAAGAGATAAGCACTGACCACACTCTGGGTGGGGCCAAAATACGAGACACGATTGGCCAATGTGGCCTACAACACTTTGAACCCTTCACATCTGCTGGTTCAAGCTCAGGTTCGCGCTCATTCACTGCCACTTGAGTTGATGCCCACGAATCTCGATTCTCGACTTCTTAAACCGTTTAACCTTTTCCACTTCCTCCATCAACCAATTTCATCAACCATCATTACAACACGAATTCGGGGCACAGAGCATCAACACGCAGATGCCCCGGGCTCATTCAAACCCAATCCACGCACCCTAACTTTCTATCATTTGAGAGAGACCTCGCCCTTGCCTAGGCCTGATCTCAATCTTTCATTGTCCGACTTACGGACATACTCCGTCCCCGAGTAACATCAAGACCTATAAATTCCTCTCCTCAGGGGAATACGACAGACATGAGTGCCTCACCCACCGCCTGTCAAGATCTTGCTAGATCTGTTCTTGGTAAGTCTTTCCCCACCTTCATGCTCACTGCCTCGTCTTGCATCGGTCGGATGTTTATGTCTTTGTCTCATGTTTCGTCAATTACAGAGGCTGTTTATTGTTGTCCTGCTTCAAATACTGACTGTCTTGTTCAGAGAATATTCCAGGATTGAATGGCACCCTCAATGGTACATCCGACGATGTAAACGGCGTCGAAAACAACGCGAAAGTCAACGAGACACACGATGGCCACAATGACAAGGCCACTACAGAAGCCGAAAACGCGACAGCTGGCAAGGCCGAAGCTGTGAAACAAGAAGGATCCAGTTCGCCAGTCGAATCCATCCACGAGCGTCCATTTTCGTGGCTGTAAGTCGAATCGAGCCGAACCCAACCGCGAAGCGGACACTAACACTGATCTTGGCTCCAGTCAACCACATGCTCTTTTCGTCATCATCATGGTTGGCCCTGAGGGCATGCCTTTCGGTATCCAGAAGGACTTTCTCTGTGCCAAGTCATCCTATTACAGGCGTTATTTTAAAGACAAGGCAGCAAACAACGTAAACAACGAGTCGGTCGAGGACGTAGTCGAGCTTCGCGATACTTCGGTCGATGTCTTTGGTCACACCCAGCACTATCTTTACAACGGCCAGGTTTACCCCGACACACCTCCCGATTACGAAGTCCTTATCGGCGTTTGGAAGCTTGGACACGGCTTGGGCATCGATGGCCTCTGCGATGCCACGATCGACGCTATGATCGAATACCGCCGACTGACAAACTCAATCCCCGCCACTGCTCTTCTTGTGCAGGTGTGGAGCGAAACCCCCGAGGGATCCTCCATCCGGAAGCTTTTGCTTTCCTGGGCTGCAGAATACATGCGGGCCTCTGAGGATCGTGCAGAGTTCGCTAATTCGCTGCCTAAGGAAGTTCTGAGTGAGCTTGTAGTGGCTATGAGCTCGTTGGACGCGACGCCGGCCCTGGCAGCAACCCCTACCCCGCCCGTATCCCAGGAGGCCGTCAACTCTGCCCATCAAGGCTGGCACGATGCCGTCGCCAATAGTGATGGCGAGCAGGTGCGTCCTGCTAAGAAGGCCAGATACTCCGACGCTGGTGCCAACGGTGCTAAGGCGACGCCTACCGGCCGCAAAGGACCCGGTCGGCCCAGCACTACTGGTCCAAAGGCCGGTTACAAGAGGAAGTACAACGTGGC
This sequence comes from Copromyces sp. CBS 386.78, assembly GCA_030685235.1. Taxonomy (NCBI): domain Eukaryota; kingdom Fungi; phylum Ascomycota; class Sordariomycetes; order Sordariales; family Sordariaceae; genus Copromyces; species Copromyces sp. CBS 386.78. Next base: position 83,495 of record MU839198.1, read on the forward strand.
TAATGGTGAGGTTGAGCTTACCACCTCGAAGAAGCTGGCGTTCTGCGACGACCTTCTTACTAGGATGCTTAGTGGCCCAGGTAATAATCTCTCTTTTATCATTAAAACAGAATAACGATATTTACTGACACTGCTTCGCTCACAGGCTTCTGGACCCGCCTTGTTGGCCCCTTTCGCGATCCAGTCAACCCCGAATCCGACGGCGTGCCCGACTACTTTGAGAAGGTGGACAAGCCCATGGACTTGCAAACTATGAGAGCAAAGATGGACCGCAACGAGTACGCTGATGAGAACGAATTCCTCGCCGACATGAACCAGATTTTCAACAACTGCTACACGTACTGGAACAAGAAGAGTCCGATGTGGCAGGCATGCGAGAGGCTCCAGAAGACCTTCGAGGAGAAGTACTCGCAAATGTCCAAGTGGATTTCCAAGATGGAGGGTCAAGAGCCATCTAACTGATCTCTGGGACGCTGTCCAAATGGGATCCTCCACCAGATCGCAAGACGGCCGAATTTATCAGGGTTGCGGAAGGAGCTGTTGAGAGAAATATCCGACAGGAATCTCTCGGATCAATGGCGCGCATATGGTTGCAACTGCCATTGTTTCCTCAATCGGATCGATCCCGATCTAACCAAGATTTTTGCCCACGGTAGCGGCAAGAAACAAAGTCGCGAGAAGACCATTTGGCTGGGTGTAATGGTTACTCATCAAAAGAGCGGGAAAAGTGCACAAGTTTCGCGAAGCGAAAAAAAGGAAACGGTGATTGGTTTTCTGGTGTAGCATTATTGGTGTTTCCTTTGGTCATCATTAACCCCGCGGCGTTTGGGTTTTTTTTATATGACGGGGGCGGCGCTTAGGTCACTTTTTGTCCGGCAGCATGCCAGAGTGTGGCGAGAAAGGAAAGGATTATTGTATGCGAATATTATTTATGATACTGGTTTGAGGACCGGTGAGCTGGACTTGTCAAATGAAGACTTGGAAGGCGATGGAATATCAAGGGTTTAGTTAGGATCATTCAGAAAGTTCTCTCGTGCCAGGAGCAGAGCAAGGCAGGACAAAATAACTAGTATAGTTATAGTACAAGCGACTGCGGTTCTCGATATCCGCCGCAGCAATGAGGGCATATAATGAACAGTCCTCCGAGTCACATTTTTGTTCTCATATTCCTTGTGATGATCGTATGGTGGAGAATCTTCATGCAGCAGATTCTAACGTCCCTAAGACAACAAACGTTCCTAATCAAAGCAAAAGAACCAACCGGCAGACATACAATCAACTACATCGTACTTCATCCTTGCAGGATTGCCCAAGAGCTTTATACAGTACTCATACAAGCGAACAAAAACTTCCTTAGTTCCACTTAACACCCAAGAACTTGAACTCCTTGTTCCCTCCCTTCTTAGCAGCCGCCACCTCCGCCTCCTTATTTTCCAGGTAAATTCTGTGATGACCCCTGATATCCACGTAAAAAGTCTGATACTCATGCTCCCAGTGTCCCGGTTGCTTGGTCAGATGCAGCCGAACGACGCCGGAACCTCTTGGTCCTTCGATCTGTTTTCATTCCGTTAGCCTCATGATAATCACCGAGTCTTGACAAGGAAAAAGGGACAGAAAAGGGAAAACAAACATGAAAGTGCATCTTCATATGCTCCACGCCCCGGCGGTCCTTCTCGACCGTTGCGGCAAGCGGCCGCGCTCGGCGCCACTTGTTGTTCGTCTCTTCGCCGTGAGCAGCGATCTTCTTGGGGTCGCCGGGCGAAAGAAGGGCGACGATGCGAGGGTCGGCTCGGATCCGGTCGACGGCCCGGTTGAAGTAGGCGGTTTTGGACTCTGGGGAGAGCACGTCGGTGAAGAGGAGGTAGGCGATTCCTCCCTGTTTGTTTGTTTGTGGTGTTAGTATGTATCACCAGATAAGGTTGGGCGTGTATGTAAGAGGACCGGGGAAAAAAAAAAACGTACGGTCATCACTACACCCAAAATCACCAAGCCAAAGTTGAAGGATTGCTGGACGGCACGCCCGGCTTTTTCAGTGGCCGAAAGCTGAGTCCAAGGGACATGGCCATCATCGTTGAAAGGCGTCACAGCTCTCCTCTTTGAGGTTTCCTGACCCTGTTGAGTGGTCGCATATTGCCGGCGCGATGGGACGAGAATGCCGGCGCTAGGAGCTGTCGTCGGAGCTGCTCTCGAAGCTCTCGAAGCTGTAAGAATGGTTCTGGTTGCCAGTTGACGGACCGCAGCGGGACTTCTGAGAAGCCTCACGCCGGCAGCCGAAGTGGTGAGCATTTTCATCATGGAGGCTTCAATTTCAGGACAACACCCATATTTCGACGGCCATGTTTCAGCCGTTTATCGTATGAGAGCTTCGATGAGAGGTCCGAAGCTGGGGTGAGCTGCGTTTGGTTGGATGAAGCTTTGAGGTTGGCTGTTGCCGGCACGGCATCTTTCCCTGCAGAGGTCCGTCCGGCGAGGGGTGGAGTCTGTGTTGCACTAGGCCTAGGCTACGGGGTATGCCAAGGCGCCAAGATGCCACATGGGCGCGGACACACAAATGTGGCCCCTGCCCTGACAGCGTCCAGCGGACTGACCCCAGAGAAGCCCCAGTGGACGTTCCAGTTGCCAGGCAGCCCGGCTCTCTCCGCTGGGGCTCCTGTCTCCTGAATGAACTGTGGTGCAGTGGTGCGGGCGAATGACAACACTCGAATAATTGACAACTTGTAACAAGCCGGAAACCTACAACGCCGCCCTTGTGTTCATGGAACTTCTGCCCCCTTTTTCACATTTTCCCCTGACGGCAGCACGTTTCGACCCTGACAACCTAACCGAGCAAAGGGGTCAACAACAACGACAAGTCGAGAACTAGTGACACATCACAAACCCTGCCAAGCGACAGACATACTCCGAACGATCACCGGACTCAACCGGCAAGATGAGCGGTCTCGCGACAAAGCAACAGTCGCTCAAGCTCTTTGAGAAGCTTAAGGCGAAGCCAGCCAACAAGGTGTGTGCTCACGCGAGCAACGATCCGAGACACCATCCAGAGAGCTAACCGCTGCTTCCTACCAACAGATCTGCTTCGACTGCGGCCAAAAGAACCCAACATGGACCTCGGTCCCCTTTGGCATCTACCTCTGCCTCGACTGCTCCGCCAACCACCGCAACCTCGGCGTCCACATTTCCTTTGTGCGGTCTACTAACCTCGACCGTATGTTGTGCTCTCGATCTCTACCCACCAACGCGACCCCTCGCCCGCTAACACGAACCTTGTGCTTCTACAGAATGGCAATGGGACCAGCTACGGATTATGAAGGTGGGCGGCAATGAGTCGGCAACCAAGTTCTTCCAGCAAAACGGTGGTTCCGCCGCCCTGAACAGCAAGGATCCCAAGACCAAGTACCAATCCGCCGCCGCGACCAAGTACAAGGAGGAGCTCAAGAAGAGGGCTGCTAGGGATGCCCGCGAGTATGCAATACCCTACCCCTCAGTTACACAGACTGGCCGTTTACTACACGCTACATGAACGGAATTGCTGACGCGGTGTTTGCCTCCTACCCCAGGTACCCCGAAGAAGTGGTCATCACCGACGGCGACGACGCCACAAGCAGCAACACCCCGGCCGGCGAGCCCGACGACGACTTCTTTTCCTCGTGGGACAAGCCCTCCATCAAGAAGCCGACACCTCCCATTTCTCGCACCTCCACGCCCCCCATCATCGGCCGCACCGCCTCCCCGCTCCTCGGCAACGGAAAGGACATCCAGCGCACTGCCTCGCCCCTCTCCAAGACCGATTCCGATGCCCCCACTCCCGCCGCCCCCGCCGCCAGCCGCATCACCACCTCGGCGGCCCTCAGGAAAACCACGCCCGGCAGCAGCGCCACCGGCGGCCCGCGCAAGGTCGGCGGCGGCATCCTGGGCGCCAAGAAGCCCGCGGCCAAGCTGGGCGTCAAGAAGATCTCGGCGGACCTGATCGATTTCGACGAGGCGGAGAAGAAGGCCAAGGAAGAGGCGGAGCGTATCGCGAAGCTGGGTTACGATCCCGAGGCGGAGGAGGAGTCTAAGACGGCAGCGAAGAAGGCGGAGATCAAGGCTAGCAACATCATTACCCCCGCTGCGGCGCCGGTTAGCTCGTCCAGTTCGAGGTCGGCGGCGCAGGAGAAGTCGGCTGCTGAGGTGGAACGGCTGGGTATGGGTGTCAGGAAGCTTGGTTTCGGTATGGTGGGCAAGCCCGGTGGTGCTGGTATTGGTGCTGCAAGCCCGGCGGCGGCGAAGAAGAATGCGGGCGGGTTTGGAAGTGTTGGGCCTATTAAGGCTAGTGATGGTATGTTTTTCTCTTCCTCTCTCCTCCTTTTCTCTCCCACGCAAATGCTAACATACGAAACACAGCCGACGAGGAACAATACGCCCGCAACAAGTTCGCCAACCAAAAGGCCATCTCCTCCGACGAGTTCTTCAACAAAGGCAACTTTGACCCCTCCATCAAGGCCGAGACCAAGGCCCGCCTGCAAGGCTTCGAGGGCGCCCAAGCCATCTCTTCCAACGCCTACTTTGGCCGTCCCGAGGAGGATGCCTCGGTCGAGGACTACGGCGACCTCGAATCTGCTGCCAAGGACTTCATTCGCAAGTTTGGTATCACTGCCAGTGATGATCTGGAGAACCTTACGCAGATGGTCGGTGAGGGCGCTGGGAGGTTGCAGGGTGCTATTAGGGCTTATCTTGGGAGCTGAGCGGTGGTACAATTGGTTGAGGGACGGAGAAGCGGGTGATGGCCCTGGTTACGAGAGCAAGCGGGATGCGAGCGATGAGGGGATACGCTTTAAGGTGGATATTAGTGACAAGTAAAAATCAGTATTTGTAGTGTAATGGTGAATGAATTAAGAGTACTCGCAGTTTGGATGGATGGATACCTCATACCGTAGTGTCGTGATTTGGCATTTGAGAGGGCAACGAGGGACGGAACAGGGCGGAAATGGTTATCAACGCCCGGTGATAGTATCCCAGGAGGTGTCCCAATGAGTCTTTTGGTAACATGGAATCTAGTTGATTTTGCTATGGTTTTCTACTTCCATCTTGTCGGCGGCATTTGGTTTAGAATAGGTAGGCATTGCAATGATCATAATGGGGGCTGACTCGCGCACCAAACCCACAATTATAAGGCCTACTTCCAACCCGAACCTTCAACAACAACAGCTGGTCCGATGGTGTAGTTGGTTATCACGTCAGTCTAACACACTGAAGGTCCTGAGATCGAGCCTCAGTCGGATCATGAAGCAATTCTTTTTTTATTTTTTTGCGCGAATTTTCTCTTTTTCTCCCTTCTGTCATCTCGTGTTTTTTCTTCATCTATAGTGCAGTGGTCACTCGCATTTTTCTTTTGGTCCTTCACTCACATCATTCTTATTCAGCGGTTAATTGCGTCCCTGCAACTTGGTGTTCCTTGAAAGTCTTATTTTTGTGACGAGTGTTTGCAGACCTTCGTTCATTCGTGATCCATCTCACACCGTGTGTTATTTTCATAGAAATTATGGAGATGCCCCTCGTGCCTTTCCGACGGGAGACGCTGGGATGATCTGTCCTGCGTCTTGCATCCCGGCCGACCTTCCTTTTGGTTTTCTGTCCTCCAACATCAAAACAGCGCTCTGCATGTTCAAGCCGAATCAAACATAACGTCCCAAGGTATGGAAATTCCTCTTTCTCCATTACCGCAATGGCAGGTCGATTGACTGATGACGCGTGACAGTGACGAAAATCAGCCCGGCTCCCCAGGTACCCATGCGCCATCGCCTTTGGTTGGATTCTTTCACCAAAGCCCGCGCTCGAGACTATCCTTCCACGTTCGATACAGAGGCAACAGCACGTCGCACAATGGAATCTCCCTAGCTCCCGTACCCCGCCATGTCCCACGATGCTCGTTGGCAGATGCGTAGCATCAGGAACCGAATCTGTCCCTTTGCCTAGTGGCGGAAACAAGCCCTAGCAGCGCGAGGTGGGCGATCGGAGCAAGCTGTTGGTTGGTCATATCGCTTGATAAACCTAGCCACAACCTTTATTCCTTGCGTCGTCAAGATACTTCACTCCTCTGGTCACCCGTCATCGCTCGAAGCTGGACCACTTCACGTCGATGCACTTACGCTGCCTGGAAGAGTCACGAGATGTCTTGGAACCCCGAGTCTCCTTCGCCCACGGGGCCAAACCAATGGTCAAGCGAGAACTACCAGCCACTCGAGCACGATGATTCTATCCGTTTGTTGCGTTTAGAATCCATCAACTTCAATCATTTGCCCTGGAACCAGAGACGGCTATAATATTTTTCGAACCACGACCATCCCGAATCCAACAAGCCGATTGAATGCACTATAGCTCATGCTCGACTCAGGGATAAGCCAAAATACCAAGCATTGTCATACGAATGGGGCCGGCCGGACAACACCCATGATCCTTTCATTGCGGTCAATGGTTGCTACGCGTTAAGTAGGACACTGTTATGTTCGATCATCAGTTCACTTGGTTCCTGGTAAACACGTGCGGTAGCACGATGAGGGGGCATTGCATAATGTGGGGGCCATCGCTTATGCCCAAGCCTTCGGGGGAAAATGAAGCAGGAGCAGGCGACCAACCAGAATCACACCTCCCGTCGTCGATCTCAAGTGGAACTCATTCACATGGACACGATTGGGCTGGCAGGTGCAATCAAGGTTGGAAAGGGTGCCTAACAAACGACCCAAGACGTTCCTTCTCCAGTTCCTCTCAGGTTATTGTTTCTTGGACTTCGAGTGTCTTGTTGAGCAACGCCCAGCTCCCTGGAGGCGAGGATTTTCTAGCATCTCACCTCAGCTCTTCCACAACCCAGCAATTCACATTACTCGCAGCTCGCAGCTTCGTCACCAAATATCTTTAGCCAAACGCCTTATTTAGCGACAGCAATCTGTGGGCTCACTTCTAGAATTGCTGTCCCATTCCATCCCCCCATCTGCTTTTAACGACCTATCGCAACAACCCGCGGCCACTAAGCGGCATTATACAACCGTGGGAGCAGACGTGCATCATGGGCTTTACCTCTCCTAGTACGCGCATAGCTTCACAACTGGAAAAGATCCGTCATATACAGCGAGAATATCGATATGCGATCAAATACTGTGGCATCCTAAGCGATGCATATGACGCTGATGTTTCCGATGGTGATATTTCGGACCATCAAGACGAGGATATGACCGACAATGATAACGACAACATATGCGACCATGTTGATAAAGACGATGACTGGTTGCGAACTAGGAAAGGCGATGATTCACTTAGTGACGGGCCAGACGTTTCTGGTGGTAGGCATTGGATGTCCGACTCCGAATCTGATGACGAATCTCGTACTTCCGATTCTGCTTCTGTGGGATCTGTTAGTGATTGCGGGGACAACGACATTGATGTAGAGGAGGATTGCATGTACAGCGACTACCTCGAAGAAATTCGGGAAGAATACATGTGAGCTGGACGAACCCTATCCTTCACCTCACGACGCCACTCAACACCGTGCACTTCTGATCCTTTTACAACCCATATCTAACCAAATAATGATTTTCCAGGACGTTGGCGAGCATCGATTTGCAAGAGTATGAGCCCCTGAGACATGAAAGGCGCGAAATTCGACTTCTCTTCATCATGCCGCGCGAGTTCAGACTCGTGACCGGGCGCGCGCTAGTCTCTTGCTTCACAGTTATCCAACAACTCGACAATTCCCAACCATTTAGGGGGCTCTCTTACGTTTGGGGCGATGAGAAAGATACTCTACCCATCATACTGAATAACCGGGTGGTCCACGTGACTAGGAATCTCGCTACCGCTTTGAAGCACATTGAGCACGACCGTGTTCGGTGGGGTGTCCGCGTATTTTGGATTGATGCTATATGCATCAATCAGACAAACAACTCGGAGAAATCCCATCAGGTCCAAATGATGGGAGATATTTACAGGCGAGCCACTCGCGTGTTTTCCTGGCTCGGTCGACCGACTCGTTCAACCCACTCATTACTCAGCTGGATCCCCAAGTTGGTTCAAGATTTTGAACTGGCTTATGAAAGCAAGCATCCCGACGAAGACTTCAACTTGGACATTCACAACTTCAACTACCTGCCTGCAGACCGCAGGGTTACAATTGCCATGCATCTACATCGTACGTTCATCGCCGAGAATGGCCGATATAAACATATACGACTCCTCAGAGAGTTCGCACGAATATGTTTCAACCAATACTGGAAACGCGTATGGATTTTGCAAGAGATGGCAAATTGCATGTCTGTCAGAACCTTCCTTGGCTGCCATTTCATCGCCCTGCGTTATATCCACCAGTTCTCTTCTATTATCGAAAGTGCTCGCCATTATATGACAGAGTTGAGGTCCCGGAATAAACCGTTGGCTAACGGGCAGTCTCCATTACGGCTCTATCCGATGAAGTACGAGTTTATTTGGAAGGATGCCTTTTGGGCCCCGCTGCAGCCGAAGAAAGCAATGAGAAACCCTACGCGCACGCACCCTAAAACCTACTGGCACGTAGTGTGGGGAAATGTCAGCCGTCATGTAAATTCTCGTGTTTTAGCGGTAAAACTTACTGTTTTCAATGGTCATTACCATTTGAATCACCCAGCCATATGACCCAGATAATGCTGTGACTACTCCAGCTTACTCAAATCTCGTGATGAACCCATGGTGTTTAGTGCAATCTGCTGCAAATTGACCGCTCTATCTACTCTATCGCATCCCAGTCAAAATCGCTCTCGAGGGACGAGAGCTCAGACGATATCCCGCTATGAAAGAGGTAGTGTTTACGAGAATATGCAAATGCGCTGTGCAAATGCGCTGTGCAAATGCGCTGTGTACATAAAGGTGCAGGTTTGAAAGTGCGAAGATTAGTGCAATGTTTCAACGCATTGAAACATCGAAATTTAGCAGGCAAAAACGGAGTTTACGATGTCAGGTGTCATCCAGCTGCAGGGCCCACTTTCTGGTGGGGACTACGTGCCAGTAGGTTTTGGGGTGCGTGCGCGTAGGGTTTCTCAAAGCAATTAATCTTGTTGCCACGCTACCTAAAGGGAAAAGGTTGTCGGTTTTGCTTAGCAAGACAATAGCTCATCTTTCCGGGGGTTTGCATTCTGAGCAATCCAACTTCCAGTCATCGAGGCCCGAAGATATGGTTTTCGCATTACTGGGCCTTGCTGACGATGTGCTGGATCTGGAACTCGTCCCTGATTACTCAAAAGGTGTTAGGGATGTCTACATCGAAACCGCCTCGTCTATCCTACGACGGTGCGAATATCTCCAAGTTCTTTCATATTGCCAATTGCCGAGGCGTATTGGAGGTCTGCCTAGCTGGGTACCAGACTGGTCGATGATCTTGCCGGCTTGGCCGCTCTGTGACCTCTGTGATCATTTGGGTTGGCTAGCTTGTCTGGACCAGACGAGTCAAATCACTAACATGGATGGTACAGACCTGACCATTTCTGGTGTATTTGTCGACACCGTACAATCCGCGCTTCAATATCAGTACCAGCATGAAGATCCGTCTGGCGCCGACATGGCCGAACAGCTGCATAGGTTCATAACATCCGCATTGGACTTCATCCACCAGCAAACTGAGGGCGGCACGAGCCAGCGCTACGCAGATGGAGAACGTGCTTTTGAAGTCCTATATCATGTGTCTCTATATCCTGCGACAGCGCCACCAGCGAAGCATGACAGCGAGTTCCAGCAATTTGTACAAGATTGTCAGGCTTTAGCGAGATGGAAGTATACAAGCGACTGTCCAGATCATATATACTCGCTCCTGCATCGTTTGGAAAATGGTTGGCTCTGGGGACGGAGAGTATTTGCTACAGCAAGGGGGTCCATTGGCCTAGGTCCTGAATACGTACAAGAAGGAGGCGTGGTCGTTATCTTACACGGGGGCAAGATTCCGTTCTTACTGCGTCCGGTCAAGGACGGAAGACAAGGACACTATGAGCTCATGGGGGAAACGTACATGTATGGTATGATGGAGGGCCAGTTTATGAGGACGAATCCACCGACGCAAGAGTTCACTCTTGTTTGAGGGACGGAGGTGTCAGGATTGACTACCTCTAGATGGGTATGGGGGACAGATCTTGTTGCAGGTTTGCAAGTTGTCATTGTTACATATGGAATGTCTTGAGGTTGGGTCAGTTGCAACCGGGCCTGGAAAACAGGTTCGACGTGGTGGATTAAACTGTTATTAGAAACTGGATGTACTCAAATATGCCTTCAACCGCTGATGGTCGAGAGCACTACCCACCGCTCCCTCCATATATCTAGATTCTTCTTCTCCTTATCGAACCTTTTCAATACACATTTTGCCTTGCACCTATGCCAACCGTGCAAGAACCATAACACTTCGCCGCGGTGCGGTGGAAGCGCCATAGCTAGTGCGGCACGTGATAGCTCATCTCCAACACAATCGCTTTATCTGCGCCTTTCAACCCTTCAATTTCCGGCCAATTAAGTCTACGGCTTGAGACAATCCACTTGACTCGAGATCCAGATGATGATTGCTGAGCAATTAAGTCAAGAAGTTGTGACCGATCTTCAATAGAGGTACACTCATCAAGTGCGTCAATGATTAGGTAGGTCGTTCGGAGGCTTGGGTCTTGTAGGATGTTGGTGAAGATTTTTGATAGGGCGTACCACGCATTTGCATCTACGAAGAGGTTTTCGCCTGTACGGTCATACTCCTTCCGCACGTGTGAGAGGACAGATGGCTGCTGCTCGATAAGCAGGTAGATCAGGCCGCGCAATACGGCGGCTGCATTGTTGATGCGAGAGTCGGTAGCTTGGCAGAAGAAGTAGGCCACATTGTAGTGGCGCACGTTGGTAGTATTGCCTTGATCCAGCTTATTGATGATGCCGCACAGCAACATAGTCTTCCCTTGGCCGGGCTTGCCCCTAATCCAGAGCAGTCGGTGCTGTAGGACGTTACGCCATTGTACAAACTCAACGGTATTAAAGACCCAACCATACGAGTCCTGCAAAATGCCTTTGGTCCGTTCGATGCGGACTTTATCATCGCGAGGATCGGTAAGGCGTAAGTGCTTCAGGCATTGCTGGTCCTTCTTTGACATTGTATAGCTAACGAGCTGCTCGAGATGAGACGTCACTTGTTGAGGAGTGTATGTCTGGGTGTCGTCTCGGAAGTACTTTTCGGCGTCTTGGATAGCCCCCAAATCAGCTTTCCAGTCATCAAGCGTGATCATATCCCGCAGAAAGACTAAGCCGCGGTTGCGATAATAAGCACAAACACTCTTAATCTGATAAGAGAGGAGCGCTTTGTAGAGGTCAACAATTCGGTTCTCCAATTCGCCTCTCATTCCATCGAGTTCGCTGATGTTGTTGGTGTGATCCCTGAGAAAGCTTAAGGTAGTCGACAAATTCCAATACCAGTCTATTTTCTTAATAACGTAGTCGATTCCTTTGCGGTTGGCTTCGGTCGCTTCTGTAGGATTGAGAAACATCTACAGAGATTAGCATGTGAAGTATTATATCACGCTCTAAATAGACATACCTCTAAAACGATACAAATGCCGGTCCAAGCGAGCGCGGCTTGGGGCACGGCCTGGATTGCCGCACTTATAGTGTTCTTTGCAGATAGAACAACATCTACAAGTACGGTCACGCCAAGGCTCTCTTTCACGTTGACCTCCCTCTCAGTCTTGGCTAGGCCAGCATTGATAAGCTGGGTCATTTGGCGGCGCCTGTTCAAGGTGTTTTGGGCGATGGTGTTCGGCTGGGACTCGGGCACCGTTGAGCCGGGGCCATCCTGTAGCTGTCGGGACAGTATCTTCTCATATGCGTCCACCAATTTGACTTCTTCTTGTTTAAGCTCATCATAGGCACGCTCCCAGAGTCGTAAAGGTAAGCTGGTAGTGGTGTCATCCGCGCCGGCAGACGTCTCATCCGTATCGCCACCCCTGGAAGTATCCGAGGGACGGTTGGGTTTGTTTGAACCAGGTTGGTCCACATCATCAGCGTCTTCCCCGGCAGACCTTGGCAACGAGAACAGAGAAAAACGCTCCAAATGTCTTGCAATATGGCTGTTCAGCTCTCTCACGGCCGTGAAGATTGCAAGACAAATGGGACAGCATCTGGTCACGGACTGTGAGGTGGATTCACTGCCATACATGAGCAGTGCTGTTCTGACGTCGTCGCTGCAACTGGCATATTCGGACGCCAGATGCATTTTGTAGTCTTCTAGACGGGGGAAAACAGTGGAGTGCTCTGGGCAGCGCGTAACTCGGCGGTGAGTTGATTCTTCATACTGGATCCAGTCTTCGATGCTGTCGTATAGCTGATCTGGATTTCTGCAGTCTTCGTAGGTGCACACGTATAGTCGCATGTCATGTATGAGGTGGGCTCTGTTGGTGATAGTTTAGAATATAGTTCTTAAATTATTGTCCGGGACACACGCTTACCTCCATGCCCTCTCAGACAAAAGTGCGCTTGAGCAAATTGTAAAATAATAAGGGCACTCGAAGAATTTGCCGTCGGACAGATGGTTAGGTGATTCGGGGAAGCCTAATTTCTCTTTGCCTAGCTGCCAATCCGAAGCAGCGTACTCGGAAACTGAAGCATTAGTCGCTTGGGTGTTCCAGGAAGACGACTGGGGAATATTCAGGCGACTCGCGGTTGTTATCGACTGTGCCACGGCGATCACGGGGTTTGGAGTGTCGTTGGTTGGGGATCGTACCGCTGCTGCTGCTGTTGGAAGCAGAGTCTCCGAGTTTCTCTCGCCTTCAACTTGCTGTATCGCCGTTTCCGTATGTCGGTGGAGCTTGTCGCGATGGTTTTTCCAGTACGCAAATTGCCGTCTGCGGCGCGTGTTTGCCCACGCTATGCGGTGAATTAGAAATGATTCGGCGCCTGTCGAGCGCTCATGTTTGTATTGCGAGAGAACTGTCTAGATTGGTTCCCATATCTGCTCTGACTGGTTATCGTCGGGATAGTCGGAGCTTGGCTCTGTGATCGGGTGATCTGCTCGGGCTTTCGATTTACGGAACTCCAGAAACAGGGAACTGACGTAGTCGTAGTCAAATTCCTTGAAAACATCAAGGAGGTCCACTCCAGTCTCTGGATCAAGGAGTCGATAACGGAGCACCTTTGGCGATGTGATTCTGGACGATGGATTGCGGATCCAGACCGCGAGCTTGAAGAGTCGATCAATCGGATCTCTAACTCCTTCCACGAGTAGGTCCATGTCCGAGCCGTCTTGGGATGCAAAACTTTCGTCGAGGCCATCTGATTCATCAGTCGCATTTATCGAATCTTCTAGGCCCCCTTCTGGGGAGGTTGTAGATGCGCCGTTCACGTACTCGAGCACTGGTGTCAGGTTGGGAGGTCAGCTAGTCGATTTTAGTCACGTCAAACTGGGAAGAAGCGACCTTCTGTAAGAGCGTCGTTAAGACTGGCGATAAACCTTAATATCACAAAACGGATGCTCTCTGCATCCCTGACGCGATAGTCCAAAGATGCATGGCCCTGGACGAAGAGACCAAGGTTGACGGCCCAAAGTTTGAAACGATCTGCCTCAGTCGCCAACTCTGTTGCTGGCCATTTATCTCCTCCTGTGTGTTCAGAAGTCTGGTTGAGAGCTTTGATCTTCTCAAAAAGAGCTACCGTACGAGAACCGGCATCGGTAAGTGTCTCCATGTCTGTCAATATGCTTCCAGTCGTGGGCGTTTGTGGTGAGAATGAAGAAATCGACTATTAGCTGACTTTAATTGGGCATCCATTCTACTCCTCAGGCACGTCACATACCTCGTCCGCCTAATCGGAACGCAACCCCTCACCAGTAAATCTCTACCCCGCTTAAGGCTTTCATTCCCAAGGAAACTCCGAGTCGACAGTTAAATCTTTTTTCATCCCCAACACAGCAATACTCCTTCGACACATCATTCCTCCCGCGTTCTAATGTCTGGGTTTGAAGTTGTAGGGGTCGTCCTTGGGGCACTCCCCATTCTTATTTCGGCAATTGAAGGGTAGCAGAAGGGGAAAGCAAAAGTAACCATCCTCTTCAGGAAGCGCCGCTACGTCGAGAAGCTAGCACTCGCCCTGTACACACATGAACGAAGCCTTTCCGAAACAGTTAAATCAATACTTATTGGAAGTGGGTGTAAAGACCTATTGCGGCTGGAGGATGACCCGGTCGGATACCTGGAAGATGCTGCTATTCGGGACCAAGTCCTAAACTATCTAGGAGAGGAAGATTTTGACGCAGTTAGTAGGCTGATCCTGTACAGTTGTGAGACTGTCAAGAGGGTGGCTATGAGGATTGCAGGCCTCGTACCTACTATTTAGGTGCGGCTCTCAATATGTTCTGGTGTGACGGTAGCTAATATCAGCGCTAGGGCCCCAGTGATGATCTGATCTGCATCATCAAAGAGAACCAGGATGTAAAGCGCAAGCAACTGGACTTAAAATCAAGAGTCAAGCTTGTATTCGGAGCCGAAGAACTCTTAGAGATTATAGAAGAGCTAGACCGGACTATCAACTCCCTCTCCAGGCTTATATATCAAATATCGTCGAATCGACAAGCGCTTGGGCTTCGAACGTCCAAAAGCGCCCTTAGGATCGCCAAGTCCCTTCGTCGAGCTCATGAATCTGCCTCCAATCTTTATTCCGCCATCTTCCACGCCTGGAGAGGTGAATGTCACGAAGGACATGAGACCAGGCTATTTTTGGAGGACCGAATTCCGGACAGCAAGAGCTGCAGATCGGTTAACACGTCCCTTGCTTTTCCACTGGTATTTTCGACAATCCCCTCGGAAAAGAAGAGAGTCTGGCACGAAATAGTCGTTAAGGTACTCTATAATGAAGAGGATGGTTTAAATACTTCCTACAGCGTGATATTTACCATCACTAGGGCTAAGCCTCCTAGGCCCTAGATCGACCCGGTGGACAATATTTGTGCTGTAATCAACACAGCCAGCCATATAGCTTTTATTCTCACCAAACAACACAAAATCGGAAGGATAATAGCGGGTGGCCCTAGGCTAGCCATCTCCGCCCCGTCCACAAAGAGATCCCTGAAGGAGCTTTTCTCCATCCAACCGCACAGGCGACGTGGTGCTGTTACTATACCTTTAAAGTTCCGGATGCTCCTCGCATTCCGACTTGCATCAAATCTCCTCCAACTGTTGCAAACACACTGGCTTCCCAACGCGTGGTCACACGGAATGGTTTTCTTCCCCGTCACGGCAGCAGCACATCAAGGAAGTAACCCCGATATTGACTTCAGCCGGCCATTTATATCTACGCCATTCACTAAATGCATCGCCCAGCTACAACCCCAACCGAAATCGGAACCCCGGGAAGCTCTCCTAGAGCTAGGCATTCTGCTCCTCGAGATTTGGCATGAAGAGACCTTAGAGACTCATTTCTCATTAGGAAAGACTCCTACCGGATACTACGAACGTCTACCGCGAGCGATAGAGTGGCTGGATGAGATGAGCAACCCGCCACTGAAGTTATACGGAAAGGCCGCCTCTCATTGCATCACGGGTATGATCGGGGGTGAGGGGCGGCTTGGGTGCTGGGATGATAATGACTTCTGGAACGCTGTTTGTGGGGATATCATCGAGCCATTACGTGAAAATTGTAAGATGTGGCGATGATCATGTTACTCTGTTGGAGATAACTGGACGGACTGCAGCATGTATGTACGGAGCTAGGTCGAAGAACGAGTTGGAGCATTTATGAACAATCCATACAACTGTGAATGCCCCATGGAGACTCAGAGAACAACAGCTCCGATGCTCGTTAAATCATCGGCTCACATACATCCATCACGAAACGGTCCTAGAAAAGACAGACGCAAACAACGCAACGGCTACAACAATGATAGAACATATTCGACGGCTGCTAAGAGAACTGGGGAAGGGGGACTCGCATACACCGCACTGCTGTCACGGCGCACCAGCATTGAGCCACTTCACCAATGGGCCATGTTTCCGCAAAAGGAATCCAAGTAACCGAAGCTGGCGATTCGGTCGCTCAAAGTGGCTTATATAGTTGCATGCCCAAGGTGACCAAGCTTGGCAGATGCTTCAACCGTCACAACTGCACTGCTATCTCTCTTTCCTTCCTCGTCTAGCCCATTTTCCTTTATTTTCCTCCTGTTCTCCTAGGTAGGTAGGTAGGTAGACGTATTTTCCTTCTCACCTTGCCCATCATCTCAGTCTCTCCTCGTTCTTTTTATATTTGCTAGGTAAGGTAGTTTAGAAAAAAAAAAAAAAAAAGAAAAAAAAATCTCATCGCACCATCTCCGTTCCATAGAGGTATTTCGTGAATTTGTCTTACAGTCATTGATGAAAAACAAAAAAGCGGTACCACATCCAATTTTGCCATCACCGATTCAATCGTCACCCAACAATAGCAACCACAACTACAATAATACCGACAACTACAACAACTCCTTTTATAAGTCAACGCATGCCGGGAAACAAACACATACGACCATAGACGCCGAGATAACGCTAACAGATCACGCTCGCTATCCTCCACTCCAACATCACCCAAACTGTCACTTTTCTGCTCTTCATTCACCAGTATCCCTGACGCGTTATTTTGAAAAAAAAAAAAAAAAAAAGAAAAAAAAAAAAAAGAAAGAAAAAAAAAAAGACAATTCAGATTATTCCTCAGCAATACTTTCGTCGGCGTCATCTTCGGACACGAAATCCGAGTCTGAATCCGAGTACTCAGGCTCATTAGGATCATAATCCCACGTCGAGGCCGGCAAGTATCTCACAAAAGCATCAAAACTCGGGCGTGGTTCTGGTTCCATACATGTATCATCCAACACGCCACCGCCAGAACAACCCTCCCGTAGCTTCCTCCATGTCCTCCACTTCACTACCCACTCCTTCCAGACTTTCAAGGCCGCTGCGACCTCCGGTGTCAAGGTGCGGGGCGGTTTTGGGGGTTCGGGCCGTTCCAGAAAAGAAAGCAACAAGTCGTCTATGCCAAACCGAGGTCTTGGCTCCCCGTCGACATAAAAAGTAATGTCATCAAGGATGCTCTCATACAGCATCAGACCGAGGCCTCGTGACAGCCAGCCGCCAAAGTCAAGTAAGGCCCAGAGCGTATTAGCAAGGTACAAGCCATAGCGGTCGGCGTGACCAAGGGTGTCACGGCCCGTGTGGATATGCATGCCTCTAACGGTTCGTAGGTCGGTCGGGCCTGTCCATGTGTATTGAGCAAAATTGTCGTCGTTAGGCGGCGGCCCTGGGAAAATCTCCTCTTCCCCCTCGGCTCCGTAAGGCAGGTCCTCGTTGTGGGCAATCAAGAACCGTTGTGCACCACAGTTTGCTCGCTCCCATCTTTCCTCGTCCCTTTCCGTTTCCTCCTTGGATGTTACGCTGATGATGAGATGTCGGAGGGAGTATCTGGGAGGGCTTCTGCTTCTTGAAGAAAGAAGACTGCCGCGATTTTTTCTTTGATAAGCGGGAGAGCAAAGGCCCCGAGGACCCAAGGCCAAAAAGGATACTAACAGGCGGTAAAAGTTCCATGAGCCGGGAGGAGGATTGGGGTAGTACTTGTCGTTTGCATTAAAGTCGGACGATATACCGTGGTAACGGCGTAAGAACTCCCCCTGTCTTCCTACTGTTTCGACCTCGTCGTCGATGTCCTCTACGTCCATTATGCGGAATGATGCCTGGAGAGTGTCGAGGTTGAACTGGCTTGGGAGTGGACAACACACCCAGGTTGGGAAAAGGCCGCATTTGGGGATAAAGACGATGTCGATCTCATAGGGGTGGGATTTTTGGGCAGCAGTAGGTGAATGTAGTAGATACTGGACCTCATCGCGTAGGATCCGGCATGTTAAAAGGAGTGGTAGAGCGGGTGGTTGAGGTGATGTGGCTGGTATCCAAATGTCCCAGTCATCGCGGAGCCGGATACGAGGAGGATCTTGGTAAAATAGGTCGAGGTGATTATAGAGTGTTGCTGTTGGTGCCCAAATCACAGAGGCTAGGATTTTGTAGCGGAGTTCGGATGGGAGGGTGATTAACGACATGGTAGGTTGTGAGCGTCGCTTGTGGATAGGTACAGAAAGGGCACCCTTTATTCTGGAGAACCCGTTGAAACAAGAAGAAAAAGAAGGGGTACCGCAGACCGTAGAATTCTACCGCAAATCAAGAGCGCGGTTATGGGATCGTGGTCCAGGGAAGGTTGGTGACAATATTAGAGAAAGGGCAAGCCGTCCACTTTATACGCATACGCCTTCCAAACCAAGCATTAAAACGACGCGGTGGCCCAAGCCGTCTGCGCCAAGCCACTTTCAATTGCATGTAGGCAGGAGGCTCGTAAAGGGCCCGGAAATAGCAGAAACCTGTGTGGCATGATACATTGGAAACCAAAAAGGGAGTATTAGCGACAAGCGCAGTTGGTCAACCAACAACAGCATGCGGAATTTGACTAATGATGGAGCCATACGTTCTACCATGGGTAAGGTATCCTCATGCAAAATTTACCTAATTGTAGAAATCCAACTGCGAGTCTGTGAGTCGTGAAGCATGATGACCAGGGCGATTGGTCCTAATGCAGCTTTACTATAACTTACACCTGCCCGATTTGAGGCAGACGAGCCTATATAAACAATATTGGGGGATGACATTAAGAGACATATTGTTGAGCATGGTGGTTGTCAGACGGGTGTTGGTGATCGGAATCAGTTGTGAGTCTGCGCCTCGTGAAAGCGTGATGACTAGAAGCACTTGGTCCTATAAGGTAGCTTTAGTATGATTGAAACCTGCCCGATTTGAGGGAGACGAGCTTATAGACCATATCCGGGAATAACATAAAAGGGGCTTGCAATTCGCTCATGAAGTCAATCAGCCCAAAGACATCGCAACAACACCATCTCCTGTCCTGAGTTGAGCGAGGCAACGACCTCTGGCCTTTCCGGTAGCGGTCCCAGCGCCGTCCCGCCGCCATTTCGCGTCTAGAATCTACAACTACTACTAACACCCACGACCGCTTTGTTATTGACTCTTGGGCGCAGTGTTGCCAGTCGATCGGCACGCGAACCCAATGCTCCGTCTCTGAGAGACATGCGCTTGGTGTGCCGACGGGGTCGGGAATTGGTGGTGGCCGCCCCGGACCTGGGCTTCGGGACGCCGCGTGGGGCAGCCGCACTGCCATCTGTGTCGTGAATCCCCCGTGCCTTTGATCTTTTCCTGCTTCTTGTCCCTGGACCATCGCCCTCGCCGGCTGCCATGTTCTCCGTCTTGAACTGCGGTTCCATGGTGCCGTCGTCTGCCGGGAAATTACGTTTCTTGCTTCGTGTTGTGCGTGCGTTGTCGCTCCCACTGGCCACCGTCTTCTCCGTCTCATCCCTCCGCCGCTGTTTTCCGACCCGTGCCTCGATGACATCATCTGTTGTCCGCTTCCTTTTCCTGCTTCCTGCTCCCCCGGAGCCGCTGCTCTTGCCCGCCGCCTTCTGCTCTGCCTCGATCTCGCTTATTTCAGATAGGACCCACTCAACCATGCGCTGCTGATGATCTGCTTCTGCCTTGGCACTCCGGTATTTCTTCGTATTGTGGAGGTACTCGTCCACGAGCTTGTTCCTCCGAGTGATATCTTCGAGGTGAATCTGGGCCGATTGTAGGCTTTCCCACGTGTTAGTCGGTGGTGTCTTGGACGTCTTCCTTGCCGTGGTCGTGGTCGTCGTGCCCGTAGCTGCCGTGAACGAGCGCACTCGTGCTGCAAATGCGGCCTCGTCGAGCTCGCGGAGTCGCATGGCCCTAGCCTCCGTACTTGCCAGATCATCGCACGTATCGCGAGGCCCCACCACCCCTGCCTTGACGAGTTTCTCCCACTCGGCGTCATGCTGTGGTCGTAGTTTCCGGACAGATGGGGTGAGCTTGCCGAGGCGGAAGCATTCGAAGGCGAGATACTCGACAAATGTCGTCCACTGGTCCTGCTGCTTTGGGTCTGCCTGCAGCTGGAAGGGCTGGACGAACCCGTAGTCCATGACTATTCTGCTTGCCTCGGCAGCATACCTGGACAAGACAGCTTCCGCATCATCGTCGTCGCGCGGCGGCCGGCCACGGCCCCCGTGCCACTCATTCTCCCACTGACGGTGTACCTCCTGCTCGAAATCAGGGTCGGCTGTGACCTTGTACGCCCCCATCATTTCATAATGGCGCCGCTCCTCATTGAGATATTCGGAGAACACGACAGTCAGCCGCCTATTGACCAGTTGCCAAGCGCGATATTCCTTCCAGCGGCACAGCTGTCTGGAGAACACCGCCCAATCCTGCGGACTCGGTGTGTCGGGATATTCCGTCCACGGTCGCAACATATCGCGATATGCGTCCGGATCTGTAGAGACTTGCGGTAGGAGACTGAGGGGGAAGAGCGGCCTGCAACCGTCATCAAGGAGGGCTTGGTAGCACCTGGCCTGGTACTCCTCGTCTTCGAGAGGCGGGATAGTCGATGACCTGGAGGAGCTTGCATACTGGCGCGTGGTATGCGGTGATGGCGAGCTTCTGTCGGAGGGTATTCGGGCCAGCAGTGTAGCGAGTTCGAGGGGGTCAACAGAGGGTGCGACGGCTTTCTGGATGGCCGTCCTGAATGGGTGTCAGTCACGATTTGGATTGATATTGCAAATGGCGGATTGCCATGGACTCACAACAGCCGCTCGGCAAGCCGGTCCCTCGTGGCTTGGGAGACATCTGCCCAGCCCGTGATGTTGGAGATATTCAGAGCGCCGTTTTCGTCGGTGAGATTGTCCTTTACAAACAGGACGAGGTCATGCTCGTTGAGACCAAGAACTTGGTCAACTGAAAGCGGCGTCATTATGGCCTTGGCTTGTTCGTGCGCGCAGGGTGCTGTTTGTCGCGGTGTCGCACGCGTTTAAATTGTCGAAGAGCATCGGCGCCATGTGGATGCCAGTCGTGTTGGGGGGGAGGACTTTATTAGTGCTCGGCAGGATAGTCCTTGCACGGAATCCCAGGGTACGTACCGTATACTCTCGTGGCATCCGGTTTTAGGTTCCAAGGAAATCAGGCAGAATCTGTAAGCACACTGCACGAAGATGTGCTTTTCATGCCCGGGAAAAAGAGTGGGGGAGACAGCCAAAGAACCAGGGGCACTGTAAATCCGATTCTTCTAATACCATATCTTTTCTCCCCTAATAAATACAGCGAGCTGGAGGGTGGAGACATTCAGAATCACCGTCTTGCATACAATTTCTGGCGGGCATGAATGTTGCAGTATGCTTGCAGACTATGCCTGATTTCCTTGGAACCTAAAACCGGATGCCACGAGAGTATACGGTAGGTACTGTAGTGTCGGGTACAGCCTATGAGAGGAGGCGGGCTAGAGGTAGCTACAGACTGCCCCGAAAACGCTAGCTGGGTAGACTAAACCCACTTTTATCGCTGAGCAAGCCCAGCCAGCCAGTCAGTCCTGCAACTAAGGCCGTCGTCATTGTCATCTTTTACGTAAAGTTATTCAAAATTATCAATCCAATTAATTACCTTATCTCAGCGCTCAGACCTCTAATTCGGGGCGTCACGCACGGACCAGATTACACTACACAAATTTAATTTATCGATAAAATGCCGTAACTACTATTTTGGGTAATATTTTTAATATGCGCCCTAAGAGGTCTAAATTCCCGATGCGGCCTCCCATACAATCTCGATAGAAATATTTAGATTTCCCACTACCAATATTATTAACACCACTATAACTCCATTAAATCTTATCGCATCACTACAATTTCGCGTACATTCTTATCGCGTAAATTAGCGCTTCAATTTAATACCTATTATAGACGATAATTCCCCCGGATATACGTTAAAATATAACCCCAACTATAATACTCCCTAATATACGTATACATCTAGCGATCTCTCGACTCCTCTAACCAATTATAAATAATAATAATAGTTAAATACCCCGACCTTATTTCTTCCTTTTCTAAATTTCTAAACTCCTTAAGTAAACTCCCCAACTCTAATTCCTACTCGTAGAATTAGTAAACAAAAGGGTAGACCTCGCTCGGCTATTCCTCGTCTAATAATAATAATTCATAGAACTAAAGGTAGACTTTATTCGGCTATTCCCCGTCCCCATCCCCGTAGAGGATTTACTAGAAGTAATAAAAGAAGAGGATCTTAACTTACTACTCCTCAACCAGTTAACGTAAATACGTAAGAATTTAATATCGATAATCTAACTTTTACTACTATAAATAATTACGATATTATCGCCGCCATATTAGTAGAATAGAAACGCTTACGAATATTATATATAGGAGCAATAAGATAGGAAAACCGCCCTCTAAGGAGCTATAGTATAAAAGCTTTTATAATCAAATAGTTAAAGAATCCCTATTGAATACTACTCCTCGTTAAAACTATAATAGACTCCGAAATTTAAAAAACTATATAAAACTATAGACTTACTATTTAACGCAACGTCCCTCCTAAGCTTAACTATTATATTCGTTCTATATATAAAAAAATATAGAGCCTTCTCAAATAGCCGTCTTTCAATTATTTTAAACTTAAAAAAGTCTACTAAAATAAAGAGCTAATACGGATTTCTAAATTAAATAGCTCCTTTTAATTAGAGGATACTTTTAAGGAAATATAGCTAACTATTAAATAATAATCTCCTTTCCTTGTTTTTTTTCTTTTACAACTTATATAGAACTAGCATTCTTTTATTAAAGCGGTTGAAGAAGTTAATATTAACGAATATTATAGTAGCCGTATTATTTTTATTATCTCTATTATTATAATTAGTTATACTAATAATACTAGTATATTCTTTCGCCGTATCCTTAATTTATACCTTCTTTCTAATAGCACCTCTCGGCGAACAATTCAAATTTTATTAGGTATAAGTATTATATCTTTTTATACTATATTCAACCGTATATTTAACAATATATAGGCTAAAGCTAAACAAGACTTTAAACGTACTACTTTAAATCCTACTAATATTATCGTATACAATAATTTCAATTTCAAAAATACTATTCGTAAAATAGCCAATAGTAAGTAGAACGAAATGGTCAATTTAATTACCGCTTACTTAATTAATTATCTAGAATTACGCGGTCCTTTTCAATAATTATTAATTCGACGTATATAGCTTTTTACCTTTGAAATAATTATTTAATATTTCTTTCCTAAGCGCTAAAATGTTTTTAAAGGTTTAAAATAGCTATTAAAATACGCCTTCAAATATTTTTTTTACTAAAAAGACGAAGACCGTTCCCTTAAAGAATTGCTTCCTATACCTACCTTTAAACAAATTAAATATAAAGATTCGTTATATCTTTAAATTGGCGCTATCTAAAAAGATGAAGGCAAATTAGAGGGGGTTTATAAGATTTATAAAGAGTTATTCGACAATTCTTTTAGTATTAATCGTTAAGAATTCGTCGATCGACTGGTTCTTATTTATAGTAATTAAAAGATAACCTCTTTTATCCGTCGTATTTAATATAAGGAAGTGGAGTTTAGTATTTAATAGGAACAACGAAAATAGCTACTCCCAATCCCGGCCTTTTTTTATATTAAAACCAATCTTATTAAAATGATTTTTAAGAATTTCTAGGATGATGGAAAAAATCTTGGTCAATTAAATGCAACATTATTTTCTAATATATTCTTTTTCTAGCGCTAGAGAAAGATTATTAAGAATAAAGTTAAATATTATTTAACTATACTTATTTTAATATACGGCTATATATTTTATATCCTTATATTTATTATTAATAAATTAATTTAAATAGATCGTTTATTAATAAATGATTTTAATATCGATAGTATTTAAAAAGCAATAAAAGAATTATTTAAGGAAGAAGATAAAGGAGCGACCTACTTGTAAGAAATCTTTAATAATATCTAGAATATAGTTTTTATTATTAAAGGCTAGACCAGTAAATACAATAATAATAATAATAACGAAAATTCTATCGATATAGAATTTCGCAATTAGTGCCGGTTAATATAGGTTATCGAGCTTCTTTTACTTATTTATAAGGCGGTTCGAGTAGGAGATTATAACCTTCTTCAAAATATTGTACCAATATTCCTAATTCTTTTCTAGGGCAGTAAATTAATAAACTACGGCCTAAAAATATTATACTTTATATAGTTTTTATATCTTAATATTTATAATAATAACCTTAGGGAGGCTATTATAAAAGGCGGTCTAGTTTATTACGTTATAACTAGCAATCGGTATAAAGCTATCAATATTATATTCGAATATTAGAATATTATATTTATAATTAATATTAAAAATAATAAAAACTCTATTTATAATGTTGAAACTATACTATTACAATTCGCTCTCAATTTTAATATATTCGCCGCTATTCGAAAAGGCATTGAACGCCTTTAGGGACGTACTACTAAAAGTATTTATATAGCTAGTAATCCCTTTATTAATATTATTTTATATATTTTGAAATTATATAGTAATAGAATAACGAAGAGGAAAACAACGGCTATAGAAATTAACCCTAACGTCCCTAAAGCATTTAATATACTAGATTTTTTTACTCTAGGTCAATCTTATCTACTTAAAAAATTAGATAAATAGAATGAAGTTATCCCTATTCTAATTAATATTACTAACTAGAAGCATTTACTTTATTACTAACTAGAAGCATTTACTTAGAACAACTCTTTTTACTAATCAAAATAGCGTATTAGATTAGAGCGAAGAGGGCGGGCGTATATTTAATATCGATAATAATAATTTATAAGATTATAAGTTCGAAGATTAAAATAAGGACTAAAATATATATTGTAATTATATAAATTAATATAAATTCTATATAATGATTATATAAAGTAATTAATATCTAAAAAATGTAATAACGTAAATTATAAAAATATATAATATTTTTTATAGGTTAGGTAAATCTATATTTTTTTTCGTAGGTTAAGTAAGTATAAATATATAAAATATTAAAAAAAAAGGAATTTAATACAATTTAGTCTGCGCACCCTAATCGAAATCGCCTTATAAATACCCTACCGTAGTAATAGAATATCCGTTTATAACGACCCGAAAAATAGTACGTTTTACAGCGTACTTATATCTCCTCCCCTAACACCTCACCCCCCAATAGTCAGAGCCTATACGGTTAAAATTTTATACTACAATTAATAAAGAAGGGGGAAATAATTATAAAATAGAGAAAAATAATTATAACAATTATAATAAAATTCGAATAAAAGGCCTCTACAATTTATAATACTAATAGGGATACGAACGTCCTTATATATTATTATACTATAGGCGTCCCTATAATACCTCCCGTCGGAGGCTAATAATAATTAAAATAGGAGTTTGAATATCATAGGATTAGCCTGTAATAGGCACTAGTTGCGCACGACACCTATCATCGGCTGTCAGCCTCGTTATGGCCATTGGCCAATAACATCGCACCAGTGGACCCCAGTCTAGATCTAAGGCATGGCTCAGCCCTACCCTATATCCAGACCACACACCTCCCTCTCCTTTTCTCTCCTCGTACAACTACGTTTATCATATCTACCCCCTACCTTCGTATTATACCTATAATAATTAATTATACCTATTTATTACGCTACGTACGTATATTATAAACTTTAAGATTATCGCCGCCGTCGTAAGTATTTCCGACGAGCCCGCGATTAATTTTATCGTACTACGACTATACCTCTCTTTTATTGTATTGTAATATATTTCTCTTTTATCGTACCGCGACCGATTATAAAGTAGTTAAGAAAAACCTTCGTTATATTACAACTAGTTATAAGGTAGCAAGTACTTTAAGCCTCTATAAGGTAGAGCCCTAGCTATAAAATAACCAATACGTTAATTAAGTTAATTAATATCGTACTTAGCTATAGATTACAATATCGCGATTTCTACGATTGGCGCTATTATTAATTTTGAATACGAGCAACTCTTCGACAATATTACTGAGACTTTTAATAATACCGCTCTTTAATACTTAAATAATTTAATATCACAGGATTAGCCTATAACATGCCCACCCTACACAACCCTTAGATATGCCATAACCATTATCATGTCACAGTCACGTGCAGGGTCACGTACGCGCACGGACTAGCCTTCTAAGGCTCTCGTCTATATAGCCAATCCTCCGCATATATCTTTCCTTTCCTCTCCTTCGTACAATAATGTATATCCTACCCTACCCCCAATAGTACTTCGCCCCGTAATAGTTTATTATACTTTACTATTGCACTACGCGCGCTTAAGGGAAATAGAATTAAAAAAGTTAATCCGCTATTTAAAATCGTATCTGTAATTAAATTGTATTAATCTACGACTAAAAACTTAACCTCCTTATAAACGGAACAAGTATAAAACTCGGTTATATTATTAAATTCGAGCTAAGTAATATAGGTATTAACCTTATCTCTTTTTCCCTTTCCTACCTATTAATTAAAAATAATATATTCTAATAATAACTGTATTCGTATTAATTTAATAATTAATAACGGACTAATTACGGGTTATTACCGATAACTTTGGTGTAATAATTATTATTAAAACGCTTTAAATTTCTAATAATAATCCTACGAATTAAATAATTTATAATACCTTTGTTAAAATACTTATAAATTTTAATAATAATCTTAATATTCGCTCCTTGTTTATTTATATTATAGACTACGTTATTACGCTTACTTTAGTCCCTATATTTTGTAACGTTACCTTCGCTTTTAATTATTTCGTTTATAATAATATAATTGAAGCCCGCATACGAACTTAGAAAGCTAAAAAGGATTTTAACGAATCCTACTATAAAATCGATCGTTTAAATAATTGAAATACTAAACTCTAATAAAGAATTAATAAGTTTAAATAATCCTTTAATAATTTTAAAATTAATACTTTTAAGTCCTTTCAAAAATAAAGGGATAAATACGCTGAAACTATTAATAAAGTCCGCGCTTAACTTAAATAAATATAAAATACTAAAGTACTATCTATCGTTATATCGGCTACGGACACTAGCGGTAATAGCTATAAGTCGGTATAATTATATACGTATATTACTCTATTCGATAGTAAAAGTACTATTCCGTTAGAAAAGGCCGAAAAATACTATTCTTAGCGTATAAAAATTAAATTATACTAAATTAATAATCCTACCTATTTTGCTTTTAAATTTAAATGTTTTTTATATATCGCTAAATATTTTAAGGGTTTTCCTTTCTCGGCTATCGAATCCTAACTAATTAATATTTTCGAATATTTTATAAATAATACTATATAGAAATAAAAGACTGCTATAGACCTTTTTAAGGAGTTTAATACTAAATATAATAATTTTAACCTTATTATTATCGCTCGCCGTGAGTTCGATAATTAGAAAATAATTAAGGATATATACTAAGCCGCCTTTAAAAATCGTTTTACTATCCTAATCGACTAATACGCTATAAATAATTCTATAAAAATATATTTCCTTTGTAATAAAATTAATAAAGCCGTCCGTAACGCTATCGCTTACTAATATCCACTCCCGGCTAATAATAATTATGCTAAGTAATTCGAAATAACCTACTCCTTAGCCTAAAGCTTCGAAGATAATACCTACCGTAAAAAGTTTGCTAACTCTTTCTATAAACTGCCCTCTACGAATAATAATACTATTTCTTCTTTGGAAAGACCCGTTAATTAAGGTAGTAATACGATAAATTTCGACTTAATATCTGCTACTAATATTATTATACGTAGTATAATTTTTTAAAAAATCTTCGAATATTGTATAAAAACCGGAATTTATATCCGTTGCAATTATAAAAACTACTTTTCTACTATTTACTATAATAATATTAATTTTAATAAAAACCCCCTGCTTCTACCCGTAATGGCTGTGGCAGTCGTAGTAGTAGGGGTGGCGGTAAAGGCGGTAGTAAAAGTAGTAATAATAACGCCGCTCCTTAATAAGGCTAGTATAGTTACGGCTAGTACGGCTATAGTTAGTGCGGTTATAGCTAGTAGTAGTAGTATTAAATTAATGCTATAAATGCTTAATCGGCTAATATAAATAATAATATTACGGCGCCGCAATATTAATAAACTCCGGTCCTTACCTACGTTCTGGATTTCGTCGGTCCTATTTAAGGTAATAAAACCGATTATATTAATTAGTAGGGAAATATATAGCCTTTAAGCTAAATTGTGATTAGAAGTAACTATTTATAAGATAAAGGGAGGAGGGAAATGTCCTTATATAGTTTAATATAATTGAAATTTATAAATTTTTTGTAGATAACCGTTATAAATACCCTAATTTATTAAACCTTTCTATTTACTTATCTAATGGATCGTATAAAATATACTATTTAAATTTAATTAATAATAGTTATACTGCTCTAAATTTTATTAATAAACGTTTCGTTTATCATTACTAATTTCCTTTTTATAAACTTATAACCCTTAAAATTTTATATTTCGCTAATGGAGGCTCCATTAAAAGTAATATTACCTATTTTACTAAATTTACGATAAGGATAAGCTACTATTATAAAGTTATCAACCTATTTATTTACAATCTAATTGAAAATAACCCTATTATTCTAAATTACTTATAGTTCGTTTACTATTCGCTAAATATTTCGTAATTTTATAATTCGTTCTAATTTACTTTAGCCTACGAAAAATGTAGTTATTTCCTAAAGGGGATCCCTAATAATAGATAGGAAGTACTAATAGTAAGCCTAATTCTAATTACTTAACTTAATATATTTAAGAAAGCTACCTACGAAGAAGTATTAAATGAAGGAAAATTAAATATTAAACTATAAGCGGATACTTTACGTTGTATTTCTATCGCTGCAATTGTAAAACGAGTAGCCTATTAACGGTTTAATTATTTTCGCAACCGGATTACTTACCGCTTAAAAACCCTTGCAATTAGTAAGATACTAACGGGCCCTGGCTAAGCTATTATATTTAATGCCGTATTTTATAGTATAATACCCCCTCCTCTTCTATAGATAGTCCTAGTATTGTGTAAGGTAGTTAGAGGTTTCCGTACCGTTACTATAGATTACCGTATTCCCGTTCGTTGCCTTTATATTTTAATAGGGCCTATTAACTCTAACGATATTAAAGAATTATCCGTTAACGCCTTTAATTAATTAGTAGAAAAGTATAAATTCTAAATTATCCGTACTATACGAACTAATATAGCCGAAGATATTAAAAGGATACTAGAAGAGGATAAATTCGTAGAAGGATACGGCGTTTTAAACCTATACGCTTTTAACAATTAATTAACCTTAAAAATAATTAAGGAAATCTTTATAGGTAAAGAATAAAAATATAAGAAGTTCTTCGACAATAATTTTTATTATTAAATCGACGGTCTAGTAAGTAAAAGTAATATAATTACTTTAAAGGTAATTAACGTTTTAAATTCTATTATAATTATTAGTACGAATAACGACTTTCTTTAATATGAAGAAGTAATTAATTAATAC
Organism: Copromyces sp. CBS 386.78; assembly: GCA_030685235.1. NCBI lineage: Eukaryota > Fungi > Ascomycota > Sordariomycetes > Sordariales > Sordariaceae > Copromyces > Copromyces sp. CBS 386.78. The sequence continues at coordinate 113,026 of MU839198.1, forward strand.
TTCTCTGCTAACGGTATCGCCTTACGCAAAATCACTTTTGAAGATATTATTAAATTTTATAAAAAAGTAGATAAACTACTTAAAACTGACGCCTAAATCTAAGCCAAACTTCTTCGATAATACTAATATTATATAAGTACTTTTCGTTAAAAAGGGGCTAAAACTTTACTCCCTTATTAATTTTATAACTTCAAAATCGAATTCTGCCTAAGAACTACACCCCCAGCCGCTCGCGAGCGCCCTTTTAACTTAAATAAATTTAACGTTATTAAAAAATAGATTGATAATATATTTTAAAAGAAGTTTATTTGCCTATTATAATTAAAAGCTTCCGTTCTAATCCTTTCAGCTAAAAAACTAAAAGGAGGAGTCTGCATTTACGTTGATTACTGTAGAATTAATAATATTACCCTTAAATTATAATATTTACTATTGTTAATAAAAAAAACCTTCGATATAATCTACTACGTTAAAATTTTTATTAAATTCGATGTTATTACTACTTTTAACTGTATCTGTATAAAAGAAGGATACAAATAGTTTATAGCTTTTATAATATAATTTAGACTATTTAAATTATTAGTAGTATTATTTAATTTATAAAACGCCCCTAAGGCATTTTAAAATTATATTAATAATATCCTTTATAATATTCTTGACGTTTATACGACCGCTTACCTTAATAACGTCCTTATTTATTCTAATAACGTTAAAGACTATAAGTGGTATATTAATAATATTTTTAACCAGTTAGTTAAAATAGGCTTTAGTATCGATATTGATAAATGCGAATTTTATATAATATAAACGAAATATTTAAGTTTTATTATTATATTAGGAAATATTAAAATAAATCCCGATAAAGTTAAAGCCGTTACTAACTAGGCGGTTCGCTAATTTAAGAAGTCCCTACAATCTTTCTTAGATTTTGCAAATTTCTACCGCTATTTTATTAAAGATTTTTCTATAATAGTAAAACCGCTATATAAACTTATAGAAAAGAATACTGCTTAGTTATAGTCTACTATATATAATTCCGCTTTTAAAACTTTAAAACGAATTTTTACTAGTAGACTAGTATTAAAAATTTACGATTAGTCTAAAAAAATAATAGTCGAAACCGATACATTTAATTAAATAGCGGGCGGTACTTTATTTTAATATAGTAATAACGGTATCCTCTACCCTATTGCCTACTTTTCGTCAAAGCATATAGCCTAAGAATATAATTATAATATTTATAATAAAGAATTGCTCGCTATTATTAAAGTACTTAAAAAATAGAAGCTAAAATTCGAAAGCGTCCAATAACCCTTCGATATTCTAATAAATTATAAAAACTTCTAAACTTTTATAATTAATAAGTAGTTTACTTAATAATATATAAGGTAGTCCTAATTCTTATTATAATTTAATTTCTTAATTAAGTATACCCTAAAGCCGTAAAATTTTCGCCCTAATACTTTAAATTACAAATTTAATAACCGTCCTACTAATACTAATAATAACCGTTTAATAGCCCGCTAGTAGGTATTCCTTAACCCTATATAGTTTGAAGAAGGATACCTAAAAGAACCTTTAGATTTCTCCCTCTATTTAATAAGCGATTACGATAATAAATCTGTTAATAATATTATTTTAAATAATTATAAAACTTCTATTTTCCTTTAAGAATTCGGTTTTTATTTTACAAACCCCGCTTACAAATAATAAATTCCTAGTATTAAGAAAGTATTTTATAACGTATTTACTAAGTATTAGGTAGTTAATAACGGAATTGCTAAATAACGTAATAAAATTATTATTAATCTTTATAATAAAGAGCTCTAATTCGTATTAATTAGCCGGTAATATAATTCCCCCAATACTAAATACCCTAGCCGTAACGCAATTTACAACCTTCTTTAACACGAATTTTACTAGGAGGGGATAATTTACGATATTAGAGTTTTTTGTAAAGGCTATTTCCCCTATGCTAAAACGAAATTTTTAAAACGAAAATTTACTAGTTTATTTAAACTTTCTAAAATTTGCTTCGTACTTTAGAAAAATATTTCTATTAATTATGTTATACCGCTCTTAAAAAGTACCTACTTCGGATAGACCTTTAAATATATCGCCGTCGTTGTTAACTATTTAACTAAAATACAATACTATATCCTAATAGTAATTTTAAAAGCCGAAGAATTAACCGACTACTTTATCGACTAAATATATTACCTTTATAATTTACTAAATATAATCCTTTCTAATCGCGGTACGCAATTCGTTTTATATTTCTAAAATACTTTATATAAGCGGTTCGCTATTACTTACAAGTTAACTTCCGCTTTCTACCCTTAAACTAATATTTAAATAAAGTGTATTAATGTAAAGATAGAGTAATTCCTTCGCCTTTATATTAATTGGGCCTAAACTAATTAAGCCAAATAGCTTCCTCTTACTAAATTTATAAATAATAATATAATATTTTTGTTAATTGATATTTCTCCTTTTTTCGCTAATTACAAATTTTATCTACGAATAAATACTAAACTTCGCACTCCCTCGTACCCAGATCTATTACCTACTTAATTAAAGGAGTATTACAAAGTTAACGAATTAGCCGACCGTTTTTAAATAATTTAGGATTTCGCCTTATAATAAATAAGACGTACCTAAGTATAATACGAAGACAATATTAACCGTTACTGTATCGACTCCCTTAAGTATAAAGAGGGAAATTTAATATTTTTTAATACGATTAACCTTACTAACGGCCGCCTAATATTAAAACTTTACCCCTAATAAGAAAGACCGTTTAAAGTTATATAAGCGGAATTTTATATAATTTATCTCGCCCTACCTTCGAATATAAAGTACGCCCCTATTTTCTACGTTTCGATAGTTTAGCCCTAGATCGGTAGAGGCCTCTTTAGTTAAAATACTTTAATGGATATTAAGGTTAACGACGGTAGAATAATAGTTTGTACTAATAATTATAAGGAGTATACCGAATAGGATTTTGAAAAGTTTATTGATTATGCTCAATTAAGTAATAATGCCTACTAGTATTACCGTATATAATAGAAAGGAGACTACTAACTGATTTAAGAACTTAAAGTTAACGTTATTAATTGTAAGGAAATAATCCTATATTTCTATAAGGAGAATCCTAATAAACTAATACCTCCCGAAGTATAATAATAGCCCGAATACGCTAACAACATTACCCCGGCACCCGAATCCGCTCCCAAATACCCCGAATCCGCTCTTAAGCCCCTAAGATAGTATTCCGCCCGCTTAATACGCCGTAAAGCCGTAACCGTAATCGATTTATCCGTTCCATTCCTAAATACTATTATAACGGTCCGTATACTAATTGAACTACTAGATAAAAGTATAAAAGAATTAATATATTTACTAATAGGAAAGATATTATAACGATTAATAGATATTTAGGTAGGTAGGCTACCGCCTACGGAAATTATAAATTATAATAAGATATTGAAGGAGATAGAATTTAACGGTTAGAATTATTATATTATATATATATCGTTTGAAGCTACTAGAACTTCTTTTAAGGGGGGATAGTATTATAAAATTAATTTATAATATACCTACCCTATACGACCCTTAAATATACTATAACTATTATTATATTACGGTCACGTACAGGGTCACATACGCGTACGGACTGGCCTTCCAGGGCTTTCGCCTATATAGCCAATCCTCCGCACACATTCTTCCTTTCCTCTCCTTCGCACAATAACGCATATTCTACCCTACCCTCAACAGTGCCTCGCCCCGTGATACTTAATTACAGAAGATCTTTATAACGCCGCTTCTAAATTTACCTAATATACCGCCTTTCCCTACGTTATTATCGCCTTCGCCTACTTAATTTACGAGGATTTAGTAAAGGCTAATACGTTCGCTACTATCGCTTAGAATTCTCTAAAGGCCGCTTATTAATAGATTGCTACTTAAGAAAATACTATTATTAATTTTTAATACGAAGCCTGTTAATTTTAAAATAATTTTACTATAATTAACAAAGTTAATAGTAGATTTAAAAAGATTGTTGAAACTTAAATTAGGGCCTTTAAAAAAATTATTTGCAACAATATTAAAACCCCCGTATCTATCCCCGTCCCCAATTCTAATAATAAGGCTATAGCTATAATTATAATAACCACCCTTAAAATTCGTACTAATAAAGATCCTACTGCTTATACTAGCGAGGACTCCTTTATTATTAAACGAGCCGAGGCTTTCTAGGATTGGCGCAATAAAATTTAATTATGCTAATTCTAGGATACTTAGTAGTTTAATTAAAACGAACGTTATAAATTTACCTAGATTTTTTTATATTTTGGTAGTAACGCTTTTAGAATTTTAGCTCCGTATATTATGCTTATTATTAAAGAGGACGACCCGATTAAGTGGAAATGGAAGAGTGCGGAGGCCTTCTTCGTCTATTTCGGTACGAAATATAATTATATAGATTTTACCTTCGAGGTTTATTACGATTTCGAGTCCCTTAAAATAATTAAGGGTACGAGATAATTCGATTTTGAAGATAAATTCGTTACGATTATTCATAAATGTGATTTCGACGATATTATAAAAACTTATTACTTTAAAATAAAGGTTACGAATGAAATTTATAATATTATTACCTACTAGTAGGATACCCTAGCCTATAACGATTTCGATAGTTAGTTTACTTTCTACTATAAGTTCGCCACTAATTTGGAAGAGCGTAATTAGCGTAATAAAATTAATATTTATTTTAAGACTAGCGGTACTAGTAATAGTACCGTTACTTTTAAGCGTACTATTAATTAAGGTAGTATAATTATAGATTTCAATGCTATTAATATTTTCGATATTTAATTATCCTGTATAATTAATAAGGCGGTCTTCGATTATCGTATAAAAAATGGTCTTTATAAGCGCTACGCTAATATTAGCTACTTCGCCTACGAATGCTGTAATAATATTAATATTAATATCCTTAAGGAATAGAAGGAGCGCGACCACCGCTACTGCCGTAGTAGAGGCAATTATAATAATAATTGTAATAGACTTACTATAAGCTAGTCCGGTTATAGTAATAATAATAATAATAGCATTCGAATTAATACCGTCGGTATTAGTAAGCCCGCCATTCCTATTATAATACCTGCTCCCGCTCTTGCCTAGTCCGCGGAATATAGCGTAGGAAATACTCCGCCTCTCTACTAAATCGCTTAGAAAGGCCGTCGTCTATAATAATTATAATAGAAAAGGAGGAGGATAATTTAATAAATTTAAAAATAATTTAATTTAAGAATTCGAATTTAAATAGTTATAATAATAATTTTATCCTCCTCTCTATTCAAATCGTTTACGGACTGTGTAATTAATATAATAAATATGCCGCTTTAATTGATAATAGTTGCTCTACCCTTGCCTTTATTGATTACAGCTTTACTACTCGTTATACTATCCTACTCTTAAAACTTCCTAAACTTAAGGCCTTATATTTAGTAGATAATATATTTAAAAACTTTATTACTTATTACTATAAAATTCAATTATAAATCGATTATTATATAGAGACGATCACTAGACTAATTTACGATTTAGCGGATAATTATCCTATAATTTTAAATATACCGTAATTTAAATTTTATAACCCCGTAATTTTATAGCTAGATAATACTATTACTTTTATTAACTATTGCGCAAGTCGCTACCTTCCCGTAGACCTCCCTCCCTCTTTATAGTATACCCCAAAGGTTTAGAAGTATATATATACGCGTCGCTACGAAATTATATAAAGTATAACTATACTAGTTAATTACTTTAATACCCTATTAATAGACCCTATTTATAAAATTATTACTATTGAAAATGACTTTTTTAATACTTTAATTATAGACCTTAATACCCTAATTGTAGAGTTTAGTAACCTAATTACGGACCTATCTCCTAAACGGACTAAACCTACTATTTACCGTACTATAATTAATTAGCGGAAATCTAATCCCTATTATTATATTATAATACGCCGGGTATATTTCCTAAACGGCCCTATTAACCTAACAAATATTAAAAATATAACGGCTACTAACTTTAATTAATTATATAAAAAATATTATTTACGAATATTCTATATTTCGTACGTAGAATTCTACGTGATTATAGAGGAGGCTAGGGCGGAGGAAGAAGCCCGGGCTAAAGAAATAGAAGGAGGCGTCTTAAAGTTTGAAGAATATAAAAATAATAAAGGTATTATTAATAGAGGGGTAGGGATAGGATTAGCTAACTTTATATTAAAGATAGAATAGGAAATTTAGAACGGCAACGGCGCTAAATATAAAAAACTATTAAGTAAATATTATTATTTATAAATTAACGCCTGCGTTAGTAAAGGCTCTAAAGTCGCTATCCGGGCTATAAAGATTACTAAATACGTATATTTCAACAGTAATATAAACGAAGATTTCGAACGGTATAAAGCTATTAAACTCGCCGCCAATATTATAAAAGAAAATATAACTAAATTTTATAAGAAAGCCGATAAGCCGCTTAAAACTAACGCTTAAATTAAAAAAAAGCTTCCTAAATAATATTAGAATTACTTCAACGTTTTTAAATTTTATAACACTACAGTCTTACCTCCCTACCACTCTTATAACTTTAAAATCGAATTCCGCCCGGAAAAATAAACACCCTATACGAAATCTAAAGTATTTAACCCCGACGAATTAAATATAATTAAGAAGTAAATTAACGACAACTTCTATAATAAGTTTATTTATCCTTCGTAATTAGAGGCCGTTTTTTAAATCCTATTAATATAGAAGCCGGGCGGAAGTCTTAAAATTTATATAAATTATAGAAGGATTAATAATATTACTTTTAAAAGCCGCTACCTACTCTCTTTAATTAAAGAAATTTTTAATACTATTTACAAAGTAAAAATCTTTACTAAGCTAAATATTATTACTACTTTTAACCGTATTCGTATTATAGAAAGGTATAAATAGCTAACAGTATTTATTATTTATTTTAGCCTATTCGAATTATTAATTTATCCTTTTGGCTTATAGGGAACCCTTAATACTTTCTAAAATTACATTAACAATATCTTATACAATATCCTAAATATTTACACAACCGCTTACCTAAACGATATCCTTATTTTATTAAATAACGAAGAGGAATACCGGAAGTATATAAACGATATTCTTACCCGTTTAGAAAAGGCCAACTTATAAGTTAATATCAATAAGTGCGAATTTTATATTAAAAAAATTAAATATTTTAATTTAATTATTACCCCTAGTAGTATCGAAATAGACTTAGAGAAGGTTAAAGCTATTATAAATTAGCAACCCCTAACCTTTAAAAAAATTTTATAAAATTTCTTAAAATTCGCTAACTTTTATCGTTGCTTTATTAAAGGTTTTTTAATTATAATAATACTACTTTACAATTTTATAAAGAAGGACGCGGAATAGGTTTGGACTATAGTATAATAGTCCGCTTTTGAAATTTTAAAAAGCGTATTTACTAGCGGACTAACTTTACGAATTTACAACTAATCTAGAAAGACGGTTATTAAAATTAATACTTTAAATTAAGCTTTTAAAAATACCCTCTCTTAGTACGGAAACGACAACGAATTCTACCTAATCGCCTATTTCTTAATACGGTACTTAGCAATAGAATATAATTACAATATTTACAATAAAGAATTCTTCGCTATTATTAAAGCCCTAAAAAAATAGCATTTAAAATTAGGGGCGCCTAACAACCGTTTAATATCGTTACAAATTATAAAACTCTATAAACCTTTATAACTAATAAGTAGCTTACGCCCCGCCATATAAAATAATTATAATTCTTATTATATTTTAATTTTTTAATCCGCTATATACTAAAGTTTTAAAATCTCCGCCCTAATATATTAAATAGGAAATTAGAAGACCTTCCCTTAAATATAGACAATTTTCGCTTAAAAGCCCGTAATTATAAACTTATCGACCCCACCTAATTCGAAAACAACTACCTCTCCTTATCTACTATAACCATTATTAACGACCTCAATTTTAATAAAGAAGTATTCCTATTATTGCTAAATACCTTAGAAAAGCCGGATAAATTTACCGATAATATTATTAACGAAAGCTACGACTAATTAACTTTAATATAGGAAGTCGTTAGTTACTTAAAAAATCTAGGCCGCATTAAATAGTACCCTTATATTAAAAAAAAGTTGAAGGTCGCCTTTACTGAATATTCTACGATAGGAGGTAAAGCTTACTATAAAAGGAAGATATTTATTAACCCCAACAATACTACTACCTAATTACTATTCATCTATTATACTTATTCGTTACTAATAGTAAGCTATCTAAGTAGAAATAAAATATAAATATAAATAAACGGATATTTTAATCGATTACATTTCTCCGCTACTAAAAAATTTCTACTTAGGCTAGAAGTTTAAATATATTGCCGTTATAGTAGATCGCTTAACGAAAATATACCATTATATCCTTACTATTATTATAAAGGCTAAGGAATTAATAAATCGTTTTATTAATTATATTTATACCCTTTACGGCCTATTCGATATTATTATTTCTAATTATAATATTTAATTTATATTTTTATTCTAGTTTATAATTTATAAACGTTTAGTAATTAAAAGGCTCTTAAATTCCACTTTCTATTTATAAATTAATATTTAAATAAAATATATTAACATAAAAATAGAATAATATTTACGTATTTTCGTTAATTAGGTATAAACGAATTAAGTATAATAATTACTATTAGCGTAATTTGTAAGCAATAATATAATTTTTAAAACTACGGGCATAACTCCCTTCTTTACTAATTACGGTTTTTATTTTCGTATAAGCATCGAACCCGCGGTAATCGTACCGTTAAAAAGGTTTTTGCTAGTATAATAAAAGGAATATATAAAAGCTAGCGAACTATTCGCCCGTTTCGAAATTATTTAGAATTATATACGTACTTCTATAAAGAAAATATAAAATTAATACGAGGTTAACGCTAACGAAAACCGGTCCGATACGCTAAAATACCGAGCCGGGGATTTTATTATATTTAATACGACTAATTTCAATAACGGTAAATTATACAATAAATTTTACTTATAATAGGAAGGCCCCTTTAAAGTAAATTAGGTACAATTTTATATTATTAAACTAATCCTTCCTATTAATATAAAATACTTATTAATTTTTTATATCTTTATAGTTAAACCTTATTAAGAAGGTTTCTTTAATGTCACAGGGTTAGCCTTATGACGGTTCAGAGCATATAATAGCAATTATTAGAGCTAGGAGCTTAGACTACCGTATAAGGCCATTACGGCCTTATCGTTACATAAAGCCGTAACAGCCTTATTATTATCGCCATTATACTATACAAATTGTACTAGCTCTATAGCGCTTATAAAACTACTACAAATCTACTTTTAAATTAGCCTTCTTATAAAGACTAGTCTAAGATTATACCTTTAGACCTTTACCTTTTACTCCTTCGTATAATTACAAATACTCTTACCTACCTTATACTTTTATATTATAATAATTAATTACACTTTTAAACCTTCGCATTTTACGTATATTTTTTTAACCCTTAGAATTGCGCGGCAGGAGCTACGTAGTTTATACCCTTACGCTAGGATCGCCTCATTGAATCGCGGACCCCAATATAAAAAGTCGCTTCGCTAAATCGCAGACTCCCTAAAACTAAACCCTAAACGCGGAAGTCTAATTATTATAACTATATTATTATATTGCGGCAATCTATATAATCCTTATATTACAACCTAATTACGTAGTAAACAATAATAATTACGACTACTATTCCGGACGTAACAATAGCAATACTTTACTACCCAACTATACTGAACTTAGAATTAAATTCGAAGGCAATCTCTCCTCGCCCCCTAACCCCTTTAACCTTAGACAATTCTCTAAAGTATTTATTAACGAACTAATTACGGATATTAAAATCTTATAAATAGCGCTATTCGAATTCGAGAAAATTAGCCCTAGAATTAAAAATTTCTTAAACGGGTTCGAACGAAATATCCGACTTTATTACGTTCTATATAAATATTAAACGTTCGCTAAGATAGCTAATTAATACGTAGCCTTTTACTCTATTATCGAACTATTTAGGCGCGTCCTTACGGTAGTATTTGCAAATTACAATACTATTGCAATTGAATAGGATAACGAACGGTAGTAAGTACAGCAAATTATTATAAACTTATAATAGTAGATTATAACTATATTTTCTTCCGAAACCCTATTCGAAATATTAACCGGGTTAGCCCCTCTCTATTTTCTAAAGCGGATTATCAAAGACCCCCCTATTTTTATAAGGGAAGAAAAAAATAATACTAAATATTACAATACATTCCGCTCGTAGCGAAATTAAATTAAAACTACTTAAGAATTCGATACAACTTATTTCCCTAACGAATAAATTAAGATTATAAAGGCGATATTCCAATTAGGGCTAAATCTACGTTTAACTTTAAATAATAGATTAAAAAAAATTAAAATTTTTTTTATTAAACCCGAAAAGTAATTTTAGAAGGACGGCAAAACTTTTTTTAAATATTTAGTAGACTACTATAATAATATAAATATTAAATTAAATATTAATAAACATTTTATCGACCTTTATTAAAATAATACGCCTTTCCTTCGTTTCGAAATCGAATTTATTAAGTTTATAAATAAGTATAATTTTAACAATATTATAAAAATTTATTATCTTTATAATAAAATAAATAAGAAGTTTCGTAGCGTTTTAATTATTTAGAACTTCTTTAACGACAATAATTATATAGAATAGTTGAAATTAATAAGGAAGGTTAACCGGAAGTTAGAGGACGCTAAATACTACAATAGGGTAATCGCGGGCACTTCTAACGGGTCCGTTAATAAGCTTAATAATAATAATAACTATAATATATCCATTCTTACCGCTAATACTAACAATAAACTAATTAGCTAGGGAAGTACTCAAATAGATTTCGATGTAATAAATCTATTAATTATATTCGACTTTAAAATATTTGAAGAACGTAGGAAGAAGGGTTTCTATTATCGTTATAATTAATAAAATTATATCGCTCGTAATTACCTCGGATCGATTAATTAGGGCAGTAAATTTCGTACTAATAGTAAGGCTATTAGTAAGGATAAGAAGAAAAATAAAGGAAGGGGAGGAAAAGGAAATAGAAATAATAAAAATATTAAAACGATTAAAACTAACATTATAAATATTACTAATACCAACGCCGCTATTAAGCCGGCTACAAGAAAGGAATATTATAATAAATAAGAAAACGTTTAACCTCAATATTTAATTATATATAGATGCCTAATTAAGTAGTTACTTCGTAGAAAAAATAAGATTTTATTATTAAATTAAAAAAAATATAAATCTAATTATTAAATAATACCTCCCTAAATTTAATTTTATTATTTACGTATATAATTACCAATATATATAAAAATTATTATATCTCTTTTATTAATAGTAAATATTCTATATTTACTTTTATCGACCGATCTTTTATTAAAAAATATAACCTTCTCCGTTTCCGACTATTCCGCCCTAAAAAACTAATATTTATAAATAAGAATATTAAAGGTATTATTAGCGAAGGGGTAAAAAGATAATTACAGATAAGTTACTATAAAAAAGTAATTACTTTTTTAATATACGACCTTTCTAATAAATACCCCGTTATCCTAAGTTTCCCTTAAATAAAATTCTATAAACTTTATATCGATTACGAGAAAAGCGGTATACGTTTCAACTATCCGGGTTACAAAGACCGCTATTTATTAACAAAGCTTTTTAACAACTAAATAGAAGCGCTACAAACGCTCTCTAACCCTATTTCCGTAATAATAATTTATACCTATAAAAAACTACCCCCCTCTCTTTCTTCGCTCTAAAAAAGTATTATTTATATTATCCCTAAAAACTATTTCCGTAAAGAGAAAGCCTTTATCCCTAGGGGCTATTTCCGTAAGGAGGAGGCCCGGGACGAAGAAATTGAAGAATAATTCGTTAAATCTCCCCGGTTTATTAATAAAGGATTTAAAGAGCGGACTTCTATATTTCCCGCGTTTAAAAATAATAATAATAAGGAGCGGACTTCCGCACCTATATTTAAAAGCAAAGAGGACGTAAAGCGGCCTCCTATAGTTACCGAAAAAATATTATTATTAACCCTACTTAAGGCCCTTATTACGTACTACGTAGGAGCGAAGGTTTAAAGCTTTATAAAAACCGCCGTAGTATTCGTAAATATTAGGAAGGATATATAATATAAACTTTATATTAGGGTAAGTAAGAAGCGTATATCGGTTAGGGACTATTAAACGCTAATATAGACGAGTACGTTAATTTACGACGAAATTAACCCCATTAATATTTACAAATTTAACGTAGTTACATTTAATTTTATTTATAAAAAATATTAGTTCTAGCCGTATATAATGAACTATATTGAATTAGAAAGATTCGCAAATATTTTAGAAGTCCGAAAAATAGACTTCGATTACGAAACGGCGGAAAATATTATCGAAGGAAGAGGGGAGAAATATAAAAAAAATTTCCCGTCGTCCCTCTATAATTTTATCGATAATATAGCGGGTAAATACAGATCGGAAGTAGAATAAGAAATAATAATTATAGTAAGGGCTATTATATTAATAAGTAACTTCGCTAAGGATATACTACTCTACGAAGAAATAATTTAATATATTTATTTCGTTAAAATTATAGAGGAGGATATATAGAAGTTCTATAAGAAAGCGGATAGGCTATAGAAAATACGGGAGGAAATTAATAAAATATTATCGGATTATTATTACTTATATATCAATACGTTCTTACCCGTTTTAACCAATAAATTTCCTCCTTATAGGTTTTATAATTATAGGATTAAACTTAAAGATAGAGAATAGGCGCCGTACGTTAAACTTCAATTAATATCACTTATTAAAACTATTATTATTAAAAAATAAATCGACGAAAATTTTAAAAAGAAATTCATCCAGCCTTTTTAATCCGTTTCCGCTATACTTATTTTATTAATTAATAAATTAAGTAACGGAGTCTACGTTTGCGTAAACTACTAAGGCGTTAATAATATAATTTTAAAAATATAATATTTACTCTTATTAATTAAGGAAATATTAAATACGATTTATAAAGTAAAGATTTTTATTAAATTCAATATTATTAACGCGTTTAATAAAATAAGGGTAAAGGAAGGCTACGAATAGTTTACCGCCTTTATTATTCATTTTAAGCTTTTTAAATTATTAATTTACCCCTTCGGACTATAAGGGGCGCTAGGGACTTTTTAAAACTATATTAACAACGTCCTATATAATATTTTCGATATATATACCACCGTTTACTTCGATAATATTTTCGTTTATTTAAAAGACGAAAAGGAATACGTAGGGTACATTAATAAAATATTATAATAAATAATTAATATAAGCCTATAAATCGATATCGATAAGTATAAATTCTATATTAAACGTACGAAGTACTTAGGACTAATTATTACTCCAGGAGGAATTAAAATAAATTTAAAGAAGGTAATTATTATTATTTTATAGGAGGTTTTAAATACTAAGAAAGCGTTATAATATTTCTTTAGGTTCGCTAATTTTTACCGACGGTTTATTAAATACTTTTTTATATTAATAAAACCCTTATATAAATTAATAAAAAAAAATATAAGGGAATAGAATTAGAAGGAAACGTATTAACAGTCTTTCGAAACATTAAAAAAAATATTTACAAACAGACTAATTTTACATATCTACAATTAATTTAAATAAATTATTATAGAAACTAATACTTTAAATTAGGCTTGCGGAGGGATTCTTTCTTAGTATAACGAGGACGGGGTATTACAATTAATTACTTATTTTAGCCAACGGTATTTATTAGCGGAGTATAATTACAATATCTACAATAAAGAACTCCTCGCTATTATTAAGGCGTTAAAGGAATAGAAATTAGAGTTAGAGGGGGTATAAAAATTATTTAAAATCCTTACTGACTATAAGGGTCTAAAATTATTTATAATTAGTAAGTAACTAATATTAAAGTATATAAAATAATCGTAATTTCTTTTTCGATTTAATTTTATTATCTAATATTGGCCGGGCTCGCTATAAGTCTACCCGGACGTACTAAATTGTAAATTAGAAGACGTTTTAAAGGACGAAGGCGATGAAAAATTATTAGTACGAAATAAAGTCCTATTAGAAAAAAATATTTTTATAAACGGCGTTTACGTTTTAGAAGACGAAGAAGAAATTGCGGAGGCCTTCGTTAGTATAAAATATATTTATAATTTAGAAACTATAAATAATATATTAGTAGAGGACTTTATAGCCGAATATTATTAAAAATCTACTTTATTTTAAAATATATAAATTTACTTGATAAATTCCGCGAAGAAAGTATAATTAAAAAAAGTTAAAGAGAGTTTTAAGAAATTCTTATTCGCGGAGTGCTATATTATTTAGGGACGAATTTACTATTATAATTCTATTCTCCTTAATTTTAACGATATTAATATTTATTACTAGTTAATCCGATACGCCTACGATACTTTAGGAGCGGGCTACCTAGGAAGGGAAAAGATTTATAATCTCTTCTTCTAATCCTTTTTTTAATTAAAGATATACGATATAATAAAAATTTACTATAAGAATTATTTAATATACGTAAAAATTAAATTATCGAAATATATATTATATAAATTCTTTAAATTATTAGTAGTACTATTCGTACTATAGAAAGATATTTCGGTTAATTATATTATACCGCTAACGCTATACGAACGGCGGAGGTAAATCTTTAAGTACGTCGCTGTAATCGTTAATAAATTAATAAAAATACGATATTTCATCCCTACGGTAGGACTAATAGTAAAAGAATTAGCGGACTACTTTATAGAATAGGTATATAATATTTATAATTTATTTAATATTATTATATCCAATAGGGGTTTATAATTTATCTCTTAATTTTAAAGGGTACTATTATTAAAGTTAGAAATTAATTTAATTCCCTTTTTTATTTTCTATCTTACTACTAATAAATAAATGGAGTAAATTAATACCGAAATAGAAAAATACTTACGGACCTTTATTAATTAAGCGTAAAACGATTAGGTCGATTAATTATTTATAGCGAAGTTCGCCGTTAATAATTTAACGTTAAAAACGATAAAAGTTTCACTTTTCTTCGTTAATTACAATTTCTACCCGCAAATAGGCATTAAACCTATTAAATTATATCCTCTAGAAATATTAAAATCCTAATAAGAAGAGTATTTTAAGGCTATTAAAATCGTTAATTATTTTAAAACGGTTTTAAACTACGTTGTCGTTAAGGCGAAGGAGGCTTAGAGGCAGTACGAAGATAATATTAATAAAAGGAGATTAGACGTCCCGCGGTATAAAATTGGAAATAAAGTTCTACTAAGTATAGAAAACCTTAAAATAGGGAAATTATACGTAAAATTAATATTACTTTATAAAGGCCTATTTAAATTTTTTTGAATAGGTAACTATACTATTATACTTCGGCTATTAATTAATATAAAGTATAATTTTACCTTCTACGTTAGTAAAATAAAACTTTAGATTAGAAGAATAGAAGGGAATATAAAAATAAATTATAAAAAGGTTATAAAATATACTAATAACAGAAAAGACTCTTAAAAATAGGATTTCGAAGGGATTAATAATTATAGGAAAAACTTTAAAAATAGGTAGTAGGAATACTATATTTTATAGGCGCTGCCGTATAAATTAAATTAGTAGAAGCGGTCTAACGTAGAGATATACTTAGAGGAGGTTAAGAAGTTCTACGAAAATTACCCGGATACTCCGGTACTACTAGAGTAGGCCGCTATAGAACAGCGGTGGAAGAGGTCGGCAAAAGCGGACTAGCCGTTTTTAGAAGCGGATTAAATAATGGACCAGCCGCCGTTAAGAGCGGATCAGTCGGACCAACCGCCGTTAGGAGCGGATTAGTTGGACTAACCGCCGTTAGGAGTAGATTAGCCGTAGGGGACGAATTATAGAGGAGGAGGATTGAGGAGGTCGTTACGTAGGGTAGTGGTAGCTATAGAGGCTTTTATAGGGTAGATTAAATAATTGTTAAATTCTTTAATTATTTTATATATTGTTAGTTAGTTATATAATTTCTTTTAAATTGAGGTAGTATTATAAGGTTAGTTTTATAACGGTTTAGAGTATATAATAGTAATTATTAGAGTTAGGAACTTAGACTACCGTATGAGGCTATTACGGCTTTATTGTTGTATGAGGCCGTAACGGCCTTATTATTATCGCTATTATACTGTATAGGTTGTGCCAATTCTGTAGCGTTTATAAGACTGCTGCAGATTTATTCCTAAATTGGCCTTCTTATAAAGACCAGTCTAGGATCACACCCTTAGACCTTTACCTCTTACTCCTTCGTATAATTACAAATATTCTTACCCACCTTATGCCTTTATACTGTGATATTTAATTAATTTAATCTATAAGACGACGTACGAATTAATAAAAGTAGAATTATAATTAAGATTAATAATTACGAAGAGGTAGTAGAATAAGAGTTTAATAAATTATTTAATTACTTCTAACGAGGCGATAATTATTATTAGTTCTATATTATAAAGTAGAAGTATTATAACCTTACCAATAAATTTTTTAATAATATTAAGGGGGCTAAGAATTTTATAATTATATTTTATTATAACTACTTAAACTACCTTATCCTATTAGTAGTTTAAAGCTAATTAGAAATTAAAGTTATACTTTACAAACGGAGGATTATATCTTACGAACGGAATTCTCTAATCCTAGAACGGAGAGCCCTAATACCAATTTAAGTACTTTAAATACGCTATACGGCGTTAGTTCTTATACTTTAAATACGCTATATAGCGCCGGTTCCTATACCCTAAATACACTATACGGCGTTAGTTCCCGTACCCTAAATACACTATACGGCGTCTTTAACCCCGCTTCCGAAACGCTCTAAGCGTATCGCCAACTTAAAAGAATAAATTAACGTTGCTATAGCGGATATTACGGCCGGTCGGGAGGTACGGAGGTCCGCTATTGGGCTATATAAATCTACGATTAAAATAGTAAGTTAGGAATTCGAACCCTTCTTTAAAGAAGATTTAAAAAAAAAAAAATAAGTTTTTTTATAAAGTATTTAGTAGACTAGTAGAAATATAGTAAGGTAAACGGCTTTCGACGAAGAATATAGAAGTATAATTGGAGGATAGGACTTATTAGTTGGGTAACGACGATAGTACCGCTACTTAATTACAGATTATTGGCGCTTACTTACGGATTGAGGAATTAGGAGACGAGGATTGAAATAAATTTCTATTATTTTATATATATATATTAGATAGACCGTTTGAAGCTCTGTGAGCTTCTTTTGCAGGAAGGTAGTATTATAGGATTAGCCTATAATAGGCACTAGTTGCGTACGATACCTATTATCGGCTATCAGCCTCATTATAGCTATTAGCTAATAATATCGCACTAGTGGACCCCGGTTTGGATCCAGGGCATGGCTTAGCCCTACCCTATATCCAGACCGCACACCTCCCTCTCCCTTTCTCTCCTCGTACAACTACGTTTATTACATCTACCCCCTACCTTCGTGTTGCACCCGTGATATTAAGGTTATAAAGGTAGTTGGAGGCGATTGGAGGTAGTTTTACGAATTTTAAGATTATTTTTAGTAATAATATAATATAGTTATGTAATACGGGAAATATATTCGGAATTAAATTATATTTAATAATATTTTAACGGGTTAAGGTTAGTTATATATATTATATTTTAATAATAATAACGTCGAAACTACCTCTACTTATTTATTTTTTATACGTTAGTAAACTTAGGATTAGAGTCTTTATACTACTAATCTTCTTTTTATTTCCTTAAGCGGGCGTTAGAAAAGTAATATTAGCAGTAGTAATATTAGCAGTATTTATATTAATTATTAGTAATATAAATAGTGATATTACTACTTACGTTTTTTAACATTAAAGTAGTTCTTAAAAAAAAGGTATTAGAATAGCAGTTTTATATTGTTTTCTAAGTATTAAAGTAGCGGCTTATCTTTTAAAAGTAAACTTCTCTATTAATTGCCGAATTCTTATATTAAACGTTAAATATAATTAAATAATAGAAGTAGAAAGTTAAATAGGAGTAGCGGGCTAAGCAGTTACTTTTCCTTTTTCTTTTGCTAGCGCCTTCTTTCGTAGCGGTTTAGGAATAGCCTTTAATATAGAAGCTCCTAATATAGGTATAGGAATAAGAGTAACTTATAAAACGTACAATAGAATATTTCTTTTTAGTATTAAAAATTCAATTACTTCTTACTCCTTTATATCCTCCTCTTCGTCTATATATAGTTAATCTCTAACTAATTAATTTATTACGCTTACTCTTTCTCGTATTAGAACTCGTTCGGCTAATTATTTTTATATGTTATTCTAATAGATTTTAATAATTACTTTTCTTAATAGGGTAAAAGAAGAAAGGATAGACAGGTTAACGGGCGTAGCAATTAGGCTGCCTTACTAACTAGTATTAGTAGTATTAAGATTTACTAGCTTTTTCTTCAAGGCTTCCCAATCTTCGTAGATTTTAATAATAGACTCTTTACAAAAATTGACTAATCTTTCAATATACTAATAATATTACTTCTATTAAGATTTTAATTTAGGGAATTTTTTATTTAGCCTTGCTATATCGTCGAAAAGAAGCTTTAATAATTTCTTTTTGCTATTTACTAGTAGTTATACTAGCGTATTTTAAAGCTTACGAAGTATAAATATTTCGGGAGATATTTTAAAAGTTCGAAGTTTAGTAAGAATTAATACTTGTATATACTTTTTATACTATATAAATAAATAGATAATTACTATATCAGTAAGAGTACTAATAGAGGGTTTATCGAATACTTTATCTCTAATCTATACCCTAGTTGGTATTAAAGAAATCCTTCTAAGCCGTAGAATATATATAATACTATTATAATATCTTTCTAGAAGAATAGGGCGCTTATATTTAAAATTGGGGTTATAATACGGCTCTTGAAAATAGTCGAATATTGCCCAGCGAAAGTATAGCATATTAAACTAGTCTATAATTATAGATTCTATTTTTTCTTTTTATTGCTTTTTAGTCTTCGTTAATTTAACTTTATGTATTTCGTAAAGGGAATGAAATTATATGTTATTATCAGGTTGAGGTTGAGATTTAGCTTCAAATAGGTCCGCCTCGCTTACGTAACTAACTATATTATTATTATTATTACTACTTCCTTCTCTATTATTATAGCTCGCTATAAAATTTATTAACTAATTAGGTATACGAAGTATATAGGGCTGGCGGATTTGAATTAATCGTTTCAATTACTTTTCGTTAGACCCTAAATGATTAAATAAATAAAAAGGGGTAAAAAGGTATACCTATCTTTAGCCATTTTTTTTCTACATCGCTCTTTTAAAACACTACTAGAAATCCGTAAAGTTTAAATTCTTAAGAGGTAATCCGAATTAAACTACTCTATCAATATTAGGGATATCTAATCCTATACCGAGAATAACAATAATATAAATAATCCTATAGTTTATATCTTCTATAAAGTCAGTAAAAATAATATTTTTATTAATTGGGCGAATTAAATTATTATAAAGGCGAACGACTTTACAGCCTATTTCTTTATTAAAACTATATTATTTATATAAATAGTTAATAATAATATAGCGGGCCGTAGGGAGCATATTCTTATTATCGATATAAATTATCGTTTTTAGTATTTATCGGCGATTTTTAGGGGTAGTACCTTCGATTAGAAAAAGTAGACGACGGAAATTACTAATATAGTTGCGTAGTAATAACTAGACGACGATAGAGATTTCTAATTTATCTACGGAAGTTTTAATAATTTCGACCTCGGAATTGAACTTAGCTTTTTCGACAATAAAATTTTAATATATATTAGCTAAGGTAATAGTATATCCGAATTAAGGAATATTACGTAATAGTAGAAGTCGTAAAGTATATAAATATTAGAAGTCTTTCTTAAAATCTTTACCTGTCACAGGGTTAGCCTTGTGACGGTTCAGAGCATATAATAGCAATTGTTAAAGCTAGGGGCTCAGGCTACCGTATGAGGCTATTACGGTTTCATCGTTGTATAAGGCCGTTACGGCCTCATTATTATCGCTATTATATTATATAGGTTGTGCCAGCTCTATAACGCTTATAAGACTGCTATAGATTTACTCCTAAATTAGCCTTCTTATAAAGGCTAGTTTGGGATTATACTTTTAGACCTTTACCTCTTACTCCTTCGTACAATTATAAATACTTTTACTTACCTTTTACCTCTATACCGTAATAATTAATTGTACTTTTAAACCTTCGCGTTTTATATATACCTTTTTTAACCCTTAGAATCGCGCGGCGGGAATTGCGTAATCTATACCTTTACATTAAGATCGCTTCGTTAAATCGCGGACCCTAATATAAAAAGTCGCCTCATTAAATTGCAAACTCTCTAGAATTAGACTTTAAACGCGGAAGTCCAATTATTACGATTGCGCTATTATATTATAATAATTTATATAATCTTTATATTATAATTTAATTACATAGTAAACGATAGTAATCGCGGCTATTATTCCGGACGTAATAATAATAATATTTTATTACCCAATTATATTAAATTTAGAATTAAATTCGAAGGTAATCCCCCTTTGCCCCTTAATCCTTTCAATTTCGGATAACTTTCCGAAGCGCTTATTAACGAATTAATTATAGATACTGAAGTCTTATAAATAGTATTATTCGAATTCGAGGAAATTAATCCCGGAATTAGAAATTTCTTAAACGGGTTCGAGCAAAATATTCGACTTTATTACATTCTATATAAATATTAAATATTCGCCGAAATAGTTAGTTAGTACATAGCTTTTTATTTTATTATTAAACTATTCGGGCGCGTCCTTACAGTAATATTTATAAATTATAATACTATTATAATTGAACGGAATAACGAGCGGTAGTAAATATAATAAATTATTATAGATTTATAGTAGTAGATTATAATTATATCTTCTTTTAAAACCCCGTTCGAAATATTAACCGGGTTAGCCCTTCTCCGTTTTCCGAAGTAGATTATTAAAAACCCTTTTATCTTTATAAGGGAAGAAAAGGATAATACTAAATATTGCGATATATTTTATTTATAGCGGAATTAAATTAAGACCGCTTAGGAATTTAATACGGTTTATTTTTTTAACGAGCAAATTGAAATTATAAGGGCGATATTCCGATTGGGGCCCGATTTACGTTTAATTTTAAATAATAGATTAAGAAAAATTAAAAATTTCTTTATTAAATCCGAAAAGTAGCCTTAGAAGGACGGCGAGACTTTTCTTAAATATTTAATAGACTACTATAATAATATAGATATTAAATTAGACGTTAATAAACGTTTTATTAATTTCTATTAAGGTAATACGCCTTTCCTTCATTTCGAAGTCGAATTTACTAAATTTATAAATAAATACGATTTTAACGACGCTATAAAAATTTATTATTTTTATAATAAAATAAATAAGAAGCTTCGTAGTACTTTAATTGCTTAGGACTTCCTTAACGACAATAATTATATAGAATAATTAAAATTAGTAAAAAAAGTTAATTAGAAGTTAGAGGACGCCGAATATTATAATAGGGTAATTATAAGTATTTTTAATAGGTTTATTAATAGGCCTAATAATAATAATAGTTATAATATATTTACTCCTACCGTTAATACTAACGATAGACTAATTAGTTAAGGAGGTACCTAAATGGACTTCAATGCGATAAATTTATTAATTATATTCGACTTTAAAGTATTTAAGGAATATAGGAAGAAGGGTCTTTATTATTATTATAATTAATAGGGCTATATCGTTTGCAATTACTTTGGATCGATTAATTAGGGTAGTAAACCTCGCGCCGATAATAAAGTTACTAATAAAGATAAGAAGAAAAATAAGGGAAGGGGAGGAAGAGGAAACGGAAATAGTAGAAGTATTAAAATAATTATAATTAATATTATAAGTACCGTTAATATTAATATTACTATTAAGCCGGCCGCAGGAGGGGAATATTATAATAAGTAGGAAAATATTTAGCCTTTGTATTATCACGGGTGCAACACGAAGGTAGGGGGTAGATGTGATAAACGTAGTTGTACGAGGAAGGAAAGAAGGAGGAGGGAGGAGTGCGGGCTGGATATAGGGTATGGTTGTACCGTACCCTAGATTTAGGACCGAGGTTTATTAGTGTATATATGCGTTCCTATTGGCCAATAACTAATAGATTCGATAGTAATACTAATTGTATACGTAATATTAGTGCCTAGTCATAGGTTAATCCTATAATACTACCTCCCTATAAAAGAAGTTTATAGAGCTTCAAACAGTCTATTTAGTATATATATATAAAATAATAGACTATCCTTTATTCTAACTCTTCGATCTGTAATTTAACGCTTATAATCCGTAATTGAATATCATCGTTACCCTACTAATAGGTCCTAGCTTCTAAGCGTGCCTCTACGTTCTTTATCGGGGGCCGCTTTCTTTACTAGACTTCCGCTAGCTTCTTAAAAACCCTATAGAAGAATTTGTTTATTTTTTTTAAATCCTCTTCGGATAGGGGTTTAAATTCCCAGCTTATTATTTTAATTGCGGATTTTCGTACTTTAGGAGCGGTCCTTCGTATCCGTATTTTACGGCTAGCCGTAATATTTACTACGGCGGCGTTAATTTACTCCTTTAAATCGGCAATACGTTTAGAACGTCTTAGGGGCGGGGCTAAGGATATTATATAGTATATTTAGGGTGCGAGTAGCGCTGTATAGCGTATTTGGGGTGTGAGGACTGGCGCTGTATGGTGTATTTAGGGTGTTGGACCCTTTTGTTTTTGGGCTGGGGATTTCCGCTTTTAAAGTATAGTTTTAATTTCCGGTTAATTTTAAATTATTAGCAGGATAGGGGCGTTTAGGTAATTATAATAGAATGTAATAACGGAATTCCTTATTCCTTTAACGTTATTAAAAGGTTTATTGGTAGGATTATAATACTTTTATTTTATAGTATAAAATTAGTAACGGTTTTTACTTCGTTAGAAATAATTAAATAATTTATTAAATTCTTATTTTACTACCTCTTTATAATTATTAGTTATAATTATAATTTTACCTTCGTTAGTCCGTATATCACTTTATAATTCAATTTAGTTAGGAAAGCCCTTACAATAAGGTTTAATTATAGAGATATAGAATATTGGCGAATATTTTATATTGGCGGGTAAGATTAATTTAATATTGTAAGAATAAGTTTAATTTATTTTAAAGCGGCCTTCCTATTACGGATAGAGTTTATTATATAGCCGGCCGTTATTAAAATTAGTCGTATTAAGTAAGACGAAATTACTAGTACGGTATTTTAGTACGTCGGATCGATTTTTATTAGCGTTAGCCTTGTATTTATTTTGCGCCTTTTTTGTAGAAGTTTGTATATAGTCCTAAATAGTTTTAAAATAGGCGAATAATTCGTTGGCCTTTAAATATTTTTTTTATTATACTAGAGAAAATTCTTTTAACGGTATAATTGCTACGGGTTCGATACCTATACGGGGGTGGAAATTATAGTTGGTAAAGAAGGGAATTACATTCGTAATTTTAGAAATTATATTATTATTTATAAATTCCGCTAGTAGGAGCTAATATACCTAATTTATTTATACCTAATTAACGAAGATACGTAGATATTATTCTATTTCTACATTAATACATTCCGTTTAAATATTAGTCTATAGGTGGAAAGCGGAGTTTAATAACCTCTTAATAGTTAATTACTTGTAGATTATAGATTAGAATAAGGATATAAATTGGGAATTACGATTGGAAATAATAGTATTAGGTAAATTATGGAGGGTATAAATATAGTCGATAAAGCGATTTGCTAATTCTTCGGCCTTTATAATAATAGTAGGGATGTAGTAACGTATTTTTATTAGACGATTTATTACGATAGCGATATATTTGAACTTTTATCCTAAATATAAGCTTTTAAATAAGGGAGAAATATAATCGATAGATATATCAGTCTATAGTACGTAGGCTGCTAATATAAGTTTGAAGTAATTTACTTTAGTTTATTATAATACCTTCGTTTTTAAATATATTAAATAGCTTTTATAGTAGGCCTTAATAGCTTTTATTATACTTAGTTAGTATTAGTATTTATTTATTTATACCTATATTTTATCCTTATTTAGGTGGCTGGCCATTAATAAAGAGTAGGCGCGGTAAATAAATAGTAGATAGGTAGTGGTATTATTAAGGTTAATAAATACCTTCCTTTTATAGTAGGCTTTGCCTCCCGCCGTAGAATATTTAGCGAAAGCGATTTTTAATTTCTTTTTAATATAAGGCCGCTACTCCGTACGGTTTAGGTCTTTTAGGTAGTTAATAATTTCCTATATTAGGGTCGATTAGTCGTAATTTTTATTAATAATATTATTAATAGATTTATCCGGCTCTTCTTAAGTATCTAGCGCTAATAGGAATACTTCCTCGTTAAAATTGAAGTCGTTAGTAGTGGTTATAGCCGATAGGGATAGGTAGCCGTTTTTAAAACGAGTAGGGTCGATAAATTTACGGTTTTTAATTTTTAAATAATAATTATTTATATTTTAAGGTACGTCTTCCGGCTTTTAGTTTAGTACGTCGAGGCGAAGATTTTACGTACTTAGTATATAGCGGATTAAGAAGTTGAATTATAATAAGAATTATAATTATTTTATATAGCGAGGCGTAAACTACTTGTTTATTATAAAGGTTTATAGATTTTTATAATTTGTGATAATATTAAATAATTGTTAGGCGCCTTCTAATTTTGGGCGTTATTCCTCTAGAGTTTTAACGATAGCGAGGAATTCTTTATTATAAATATTATAATTATACTTTATTACTAAATATTATATTAAGAAATAGGTAATTAGGTAGAATTCGTTATTATTTCCATATTAAGAGAGGGTACTTTTAGAAGTTTAATTTAAAGCGTTAATTTCGACAATTTATTTTTAAATTAATTATA
Organism: Copromyces sp. CBS 386.78; assembly: GCA_030685235.1. Lineage (NCBI taxonomy): Eukaryota > Fungi > Ascomycota > Sordariomycetes > Sordariales > Sordariaceae > Copromyces > Copromyces sp. CBS 386.78. The sequence goes on from MU839198.1 coordinate 138,320, forward strand.
GATTTATAAGGTCAGTTTACTAATAAATACGGTTTTTAGGGTTTTAAAAGCGGATTATTATACTATAGTCTAAACTTATTCCGCGTCCTTCTTTATAAGATTATAAAGTGGTATTACTATAGTTAAAAAATTTTTAATAAAACGACAATAAAAATTAGCGAATTTTAAGAAATTTTATAAAAATTTCTTAGAGGTTGGGGGCTTCTAGTCCGTAATGGTTTTAATTTTCTTCAAGTCTATTTCAATATTATTAAGCATAATAATTAAATTAAAGTATTTAGTTTTTTTAGTGTAAAATTCGTATTTATTAATATTAATTTATAAACCGGCCTTTTCTAAGCGGGTGAGAATATTGTTTACGTACTTCTAGTAATCCTCTTCGTTATTTAAAAAGATAAAGATATTATTTAGGTAAGCGGTTATATAAATATTTAAAATATTATATAAAATATTATTATCGTAGTTTTAGAAAGTACTAAGTATTTTTTATAGATTAAAAGGATAAACGAACAATTTAAATAGGTTAAAGTAGGTAATAAATATTATTAACTATTTATACCCTTCTACGATACGAATATAATTAAAAGTAGTAATAATATTTAGCTTAATAAAAATTTTCGCTTTATAAATAGCGTTAAAATTTTTTTAATTAATAGGAGCGGGTAACGGCTTTTGAAGGTAATATTATTAATCCTTCTATAATTTACATAAATTTTAATACTTTTACTTAGCTTCTATACTAATAGGATTTGAAAAGCGGCTTTTAATTGCGAAGGACGGATGAACTTATTACAAAGATTCTTATTAATTTACTTTTTAATTACATTTAGTTCGTTGGGGTTAAATACCTTTAATTTTATATAGGGCGCTTATTTTCCCGGACGGAATTCAATTTTAAAATTATATGAATAGTAGGGGGGTAAAATTATAGTATTATAAAATTTAAAAACGTCAAAATAATTCTAATATTATTTAGGAAGTTTTTCTTTAATTTAGGCGTTGGTTTTAAGTAGTTTATCAACCTTTTTATAAAATTTAATTACGTTTTCCTTTATAATATTAGCGGCGAGCCTAATAGTTTTATATCGTTTAAAATTCTTATTTATATTACTATTAAAGTAAATATGCTTAGCGATTTTTATTGACCAGATAGCGATTTTAAATCCTTTATTAGCGTAAGCGTTAATTTATAAGTAATAGCACTTACCTAGTAGCTTTTTATACTTAGCGCTATCGCCGTTCTAAATTTCTTATTCTATTTTTAGAATAAGGTTAATTAGTTTACTATTATATTCAATTCCTATCTTTACCCTTCTATTAACGACGCCTTTATTATTTTTATATTTCTTAGGCTTTAGGACGCTTCCTTCTACCTTTTTAGCCCAAGCTTCCTCCTCCGCCCTAGTTTCCTCTATAATTTTATAGAATTTTATATACGAAGTGCGGAATATTTATAATTTATAAGTTTTATATTGTTAATTAAAATTAGCAGTAATTATATTTTTAATATCCATTAAATTAATAGGGCCGTTCGGGAAATATGCCCGGCGTACTATAATACGGTAGTAGGGATTAGATTTTTGTTAGCTAATTATAGTACGGTAAATGGCAGGCTTAGTCCGTTTAGGGGTTAGGTCTACGATTAGGGTATTAAGGTCGTTTATAACGGTAATAACGTCCGTAATTAGAATACTAAGATAGTTATTCGTAATTAGGGTATTAGGATAGTTATTTGCGATTAGAATATTAGAATAGTCGTTTATAATATTTAGGGTTATAATTATACCTTATATAGTTTTATAATAACGCGTATAGGCGTGCTTCTAGACCTTTAGGGTATATTGTAAAGAGGGCGGGAGATTTGCGGGAAGGTAGTAGTTTGTATAATAGTTAGTAAAGGTAACAATACCGTTTGGTTACAATATTATAGGGTTATAAAATTTTAATTATAATATACTTAAAATTATAGAATAGTTATTTGCTAGGTCGTACGCTAATATAACGATTATTTCTATATAGTAGTCGATTCGTAATTAAATTTTATAATAATAAGTAATAAAGTTTTTAAGTATATTATTAGCTAGGTATAAAGCCTTTAGTTTGGGGAGTTTTAATAGCGGGATAGTATATTGAATAGTAAAGTTGCGATCGATGAAAGCGAGAACGGAATATCCGCTATTAATTAGAGTAGTATATTTATTACGTTAATTATACGGTCTATAAACGATTTAAATAGAGAGGAGGATAGAATTATTATTATAGTTATTTAAATTTGAATTTTTAAATTAAATTATTTTTAAATTTATTAAATTTTCTACTTCCTCTTCTATTATAATTATCATAGACGATAGCTTTTCTAAGCGATTTAATAGAGAGGCGGCGTATTTTTTATATTATATTCCGTAAGTTGGGCGGGAGTTAGAGAAAGTATTATAGTAGGAGCGGCGGGTTTATTAGTAGCGATAACGTTAATTCGGGTATTATTATTATTATTATTACCGTTATTACTATAGCTAGATTATTTTATAGCGGGTTTATTCCGGTTGTTATTATTACTTTTATTACGACGGTTACGACGGTCTTATTCCTTCTACTCTTTGGGAATACTAATATTAATATTATTATAGTATTTATAGGCGAAATAACTAATTTTAGCGTAATATTTATAAAAGTTATTTTTTATACGATAATTAAAGATTACCTTATCGATTATACGGAATAATTAGACGTCGAAAGCATTAATAATATTAAGATTTATAGTAGTACCGTCTTAGTTAATAGTACGTTTAAGAGCGGTAATATTACTAGTAATTCTTCTTATACCGTTTTTATAATAGATATTAATTTTATTATATTAATTATACTCTTTTAAATTGGTGGCGAATTTATAGTAGAGAGTGAATTAGCCTTTAAAATTATTATAAGTTAGAATATTTTACTAATAAGCGATAGTATTACGGATTTTGTTTATAACTTTTATTTTAAGGTAATAGGTCTTTATAGTATTATTAAAATTATATTTATCGATAATAGTAACGAATTTATCTTTAAAGTCGAATTATTTCGTACTTTTAATTATTTTAAGGAATTTGAGATTACGGCGTGCTTCGAGGGTGAAATTTATATAGTAATACTTTTTATTAAAGTAGGTAAAGAGGGTAGTAGTATTTTCTTATTTTTATTTAGATTAGTCGGCCTCTTTAATAATAAGTATAATATACGGGGCTAAAGTTTTAAAAGCATTGCTACCAAAGTATTAAAAAATTTAAGCAAATTTATAACGTTTATTTTAATCGAAGTATTATATATTTTAGAATTAATATAATTAAATTTTATTGCGCTAATCCTAAAATATTTCGGCTCTTTTAACGGTAAAGGAGTCTTTATTAGTATAAGCGGTAGGATTTTTATTAGTACGAATTTTAGGAGTAGTTATTATAATTGTAGTTTTATCGTTAGAATTGGGAATAGGGATAGATACGGGGGTCTTAATATTATTGCGAATAGTTTTTTTGAGGGCTTTTAATTTAGGTTTCGGCGGTTTTTTTAAATTTAATATTAATTTTATTTAAAGTAGTAAGGTCGGTCTTTAATTAAAGGATTTTATATTAGAAGTTAATAATAGTATTATTTAAAATTATAATTTATTCGTAAGCGGATTTGAAGGAATTTTAAGCGGCGCTAATAAATATATTAGTTTTTATTAAGTCTTCGTAAATTAAACGAACGAGTGCGATAATAATATAGGGGAAAGTAGTATATTAAGCGAATTTAGAAGTGGTATTATAGAGATTTTCCGTAATTGGATTACCTAATTATTAAAAAGTAGCCCCGTTAAGAGTTTTTATAATATTTTTGAAGAATTATTTGTACTTAGAATTAATAATAGAGTTAATTATAGCGATTGTAACGTCGAAATCCGTAATTGGGTGCGATATTTATAGTAATTAATTTAATTAATATGCTATACTTACTATTTTATAGTGTAAACGGAATTTATTAACTATTTTATAGTTGGTTGCGGTATAATGAAGAGAAAGTCTTTTCGCACTGCCCTCAATGTCTTCATACACTGCTCCCCTACTTGGCGCGCCCTCTCCCGCTTTTTGGACCAATCATCTCACAGACATAACTTCTGGACCTACACTACACTTTGGCGTGGTTTTTTTTATAAATTTCAGCTAGTAAGTCTGGGCATTACATTTTTCACGCCATGCCAAGCCCAGACTCCAGACTGCAGCACGTGCAGCCAGATTGGCACCCAGACCCAGTTTTTACAGGGCGTTTCTATAGTTATCTTATAGGGCACTTAGTGGTATGGTCGCACTTTTGCACGTCGCGTTCAATTGAGGTCGCTTGAGCTCGATTGAGCTTACTATATTGCACTATACTCTATATTAATCTATATATTATTGATTTTATTTGTGCAATCGACGTATTTAACTGCTAGTGAGCCTCTCTTTACTGGTTCTGGGTGCCAGCAATGCGTGCGCTGCGACGGCCACCCTGTGTGCTAACTGGAGTGCTGGCTGGCGTGCCTCCTCCTCTTGCTATACTAGTAGTGCTCCCTCCTCTACCCCGGATATTACTACTACCTCTCTCTCTTCCTCTTCCTTTAGGTTTGTTCTTGCTGCTAGGAGGGCGGCCCCTTCTCTTAGTCTATATAGCGGGAGGTTGGGATTGGTCGGCGTTATTGTCTGCTTTAAGGTTAACTCCTTCCTATGCCGATATGTTGCGTTGGATAGATGGCGCTACGCGCGTCGAGGCTGATCGGTTCTGGCTTGCTCTAGGCTGTCTGCCCCGGCTGGGTACAAGGCGCGGGCGGCCTGGTCCCCGATGTCGTAATGCTGTGGCTTGGAGTTGAGCGGGCGCCGTGGAGGGAGGAGGAGCAGTTTGAGTGTTGAT